>CABHPH010150324.1:0-22172 GCA_902168325.1 Peromyscus nudipes
TTTTTTTTTTTTTGTCTATTAGTCCTGGCTGGCCTCGAACTCTAGGTCCTGGGACTGAAGGTGTGCACCACCATGATCAAATTGAATTTTTATTCTATGTTTTTTAAACACCATTTACAGCTGGATATGGTGAGCTGTACCTGTACTTCCAGAATTTGAGAGTCTGAGGCAGGAGAATTGCCACAACTTTGAGACCACCTTGGACTATAGAATGAGACCATGTCACAAAACAAAACAGCAGCAACAAAGCCTCCAACCCTCCAAATTGTATTAAGTATTGCAATTTAGAGATGATTTGAATTATACTGTCGGGCTGGGAATAATGCTCAATGGTAGAGCACTTGCCTAGAATGCTCAAAAGCCTTTGTCTTTCAGGATGGGGGCGGGGTCGGCACCCATATTGTATATTCTAAGAAGAGAAATTAATATCTTTATTAATAGTTGATAATACCACTATTGTCAGTAACTCCAAAGGGAAAAGGGAGTGTTTGTCAACCCTTGCATTGTGACTGGTATATGTAAAGATGGTTGTGATAGTCATTGACATTTTGTATATCCATAGGGCAAAAGTTCTTTACCTTGGAGGGGACAATTTTTAGGTAATGGTAAAGAATTTTTGCCTCATAAATGGGAAAGTGAAACTATCTGGTGACCAAGCATCTTACGCTAAGACAGTCTCCAGAAGATGGCCGAATGTGTAGACTTCCGAGCCTGTCCTTTAACAGAGAGACCTCGACTAAGAAATGGAATGTCACTGTGCTCCCTGAGCTTCACCCCATTTGGTGACTGGCAGTGCCATCCCATCAGCCACAGATGGCCAATGCTGTTCAGTTCATCCCAGGAGCTGCATTGCCCAAGGTGGACTTCGTCTAGGAACATAGCATGTGCCTAGGAGCTGAGGATAGTGAAAACCTCCTGCAGGTGGACTATACCAGAGGGCCCTGGGTAGGTTCCACACTGGCTTTTTGTTTGTTTGAGACAGGGGCCTGTTAGGTAGCCCAGGTGGGCTTTGAATTCAAGATCCATAATCCTCCTGCCTCGGCCTCTAAGTGCTGAATTACAGGCATGGGCCATCGTGCCTGGTTTTTATAGGCAGTGTTAGAGACTAAATCGAGGGCCTCACACATGCTAGGCAAGTTCTCTGTCAACTAGGCTACATTCCCAGTCCACCGTATTGATTTCCGAGGATTTCATAACAATGCCAAGCTTGTGGGGTACAGTTTTCATGACCTAAAGTACAGTTGGCAACTAGGTATAGAGGGTCCCAGGCTCAGGGACGATGAGATCCCTTATTTCCTGGAAATCTCTGAAATGGAGCTAGTTGCCAGTCTTTTTAAGAATGTACAATATGGGGCCTTTCACATCAGAAGTCTCTAAGTAGTCTGAGACTGAAGGAGGATCAGAAGTTGCCAAAGCCTCTTCTGTTTCTAAAGATACTGATGGCATTGCCTGTCAACTCTGTGTGTGGTTTTGACACAGGGTCCCATGTATCCTAGGCTGGCATCGAACTGGCTATGTAGCTAATGATAAGCTTGAACTTTCAATCCTCCTGCCTCCACCTTCCAGGTGCTGGGGTTGCAGCTGTGTGTCTCCGGGCCTGGCTTGTTGATTTGTAAATGAATTAAGAGACGGGACCCAAAAAGGAACCCAGAATGGTGGATGCAGAAAAATCTTGAGTGTGCAGTAACAAAGCAGATGAATAACACACTGCCCGGAAAAGACGGATTGTGTCACTTGAGAAACGGGAACAAAGTGTTGAAACAGACACTGAACACAGCACACTGGGCAAAGCACTAATAGGTGTGTTGTGTGCTTGCTATTGACACAGTGGTCAATAATTCTAAAAGCTCTGGGTTGTGGGTGTGAGAAACTCTAATGAATGGAACCAGACTGTTAAGACTGTAGTTTTTCCACAAGGAGATTCCTGCTATGGACTGAATGTTCATCTCCCCACCCCATCCCTGCCAAACCCTAAAACAAACAAACAAAAACCCCCCACATGTGTTGAAGTCCTTACCTCTAGTGTGACTGTATTTGGAGATTTTATACGTTTGGGACTTTAGGGAGTAGACTAGATTACATGAGGATGTAGGCCTCAACTCTGATAGGATTGTGGTCCTCGCAGGAGAGATCTGTTTCTAGAAACATACAAAACATTCGAATTTACTATGCACTGTGTTGATTGCATTGGAGAATCTGTGCCCAATATGAGAAACCCCTGAACACTAGGGATTGGACCCAAGGCCTTGCTCATGATAGGCCAATGGTGTATCATTGAGCTACAACCCCAGTTCTGCACTGGATAGCTTTAGGGCAATGGAAACAAATACTATTGGGAATTTAGGCAAGCCTAACATTTTTACAGAGGAAGTTGAGGCTGGGGATGGTGCTCAGCTGGGACAGTGCTTGCCTGGCATACACTAAACCCTGGGTTTGATCCCCAGCACCACATAAACCAATTGTGTTGGCTCATGCCTGTAATCCCCGTACATGGGAGGTAAGGGCAGGAGCTTCTGAAGTTCAAGGTCATCCTTGGCTACATAGTAGGTTTGGGGCCAGCCTGGACTACATGAAATCCTGGAAAGAGGGGGACGGAGCTGGGTGTGGTGGCTCATGCCTGAAACACCCACACTTAGGAGGTGGAGTCCGGGAGAGATCACAAGCTTGGCCTATGTAAGAAGACCTGGACTCAAAAAACATACAACATGGGCTTTAATTATCACGTTAATTAAAATTAATTAACAAGATCTTTGTGTAGCCTAAGGTAGCCCCAAGCTCAAGGCAAACTTCCTGCCTCAGTTTCTCAAGGACTGGAATTCTAGAAATGAGCAACCACGCTTCAGTTTATATTTTTGGTTGTAGAATCTGGTGTTACTTCAGTCCATACAAGAGCCTGAGTATTCTGCTGGGCAGGGCAGAGAGAGGTTTGTGTAGACAGAGAAGGGTTGAAAGAGGGCAGAACAAAAAACAGAAGGCCCTTCCAAGTTAGTGTCCCTGTGAGGCAGGGACAAACTGGGAGGTGTAGCAGGCTTTCTCAGACCACCAGCCCCCAAATCATGACTCGGAGGAAGTGGGAAAGCAGAACATAGAGAACGAAAGAAAAGTAAAAAGCCCCGAAGCAAAAAGTAGATGAGGAGAAAGAGGTGAATTTAAATTATAAGAGCTAGCTAGAAACGAGCGTAAGCTAAGGCCGAGCTTTCATAATAAATAAGAAGTCTCCCTGTCTTTATTTGGGAACTGGTTGGCGGCCCAAAGAGAAGGCCGGCTACAAGGGAGCAGTAGAAGAGTAACTGAGTGGCTACTGTTGGGTTTCTTCAGGTTCCCTTTTACAAGGATTAGAGGATTAAAGGGTAGAGAATTAAAGCAGAGGGAAGTTCATTACAATACCAACAGAAACTTGCTGGTTGAGGGAACTTGACTGTTTCTCTGGATTTCTAGGAAGGTCAGATGCAGAGTTCTGTTTGTGGCTCCATTTTGATTTTTAGTCTGGTCTGTTTACAGAGTCTACAGGGCAAGTCCTAAGCCCCTAGTCCAAAATGGAGATATAGATACATACATACATAATATATATAGATGTGTGTGTATATATATATGTAAATTAATTTTTATTTTTGAAGATGAAGTCTTACTATGTAGCTTTGGCTGGCCTGGAACTTGCTATGTAGATCAGTCTGGCTTCAAACTCATAGAAATTTGCCTGCCTCTGAAGTGTTAGGATTAAAGGCATGTAAGACCATACCTAACTTCAAAAAAAAATTTTTTTTGAGACAAGGTCTCATGTAGCCCAGACTAGCCTCAAACTCTCTATGTAACTGAGAGTGACCCTGAACTTCTGATCCTCCTGTGTCCATACCCCGGGTGCAGGAATTATAGGAGTAGACTACCACACCTGGTTTTACATGTCTGTGTGTCTTCTTATGACATGAATAGCCTGAAGGCTCCCTCAGGACTCAGTCATCCCTCATACCCTCCTGCAAATGCCATTATGCTGTGGGTGGGGGCTTCAACATATGAATTTGGGGACGCACATAAACATCTGGTGCTGTGAATATCGCTATATGTCAATAAACACTGATTGGCCAATAGCCAGACAGGAAGTATAGGCGGGACTAACAGAGAGGAGAATTGAGGAGGAAGGAAGGATAGGAGAGACTGCTGGAGCCGCGGCGAGGAGAAGAAAGATGTAAAGTATGGGTAAGCCACGAGCCACGTGGCAAAGTAGATATTAATAGAAATGGGCTAAATATAAGAGTAAGAGCTAGACAATGATAGGCCTGAGCTAATGGCCAAACAGTTTAAATAATGTAAGTGTCTGTGTGTTTATTTTATGAATGGGTTCGGTCAGGGAACCAGGGACTGGCAGGACTTGGGAGCTGGAGAGAAGCTCTCCAGCAACAATCTGGGTCACGAAACCCTCTATAACATGAGCAGGCTTTGGCTAAGCAGTTGAAAGCCAGAAAAGAACCACAGATTGGCTTTTCTCTCATACAAGAGGACTTTTACAACAGACCATCTTAGATTTTACTAGCCACCCTTGGTCTTTCTTCCTGATGGCATTTATTTATGTATCTAGTTACTTACTTACTTATAAACAAGAGGTCCTATATCCCAGGCTGGTCTTAAACTCTCTGTGTAGCGGAGGATGACTTTGAACTTCCATCCCTCCAGGCTCTACCTCCCGAGTGCTGGGGTGAGAGGCTTTTGCCACCATGCTTAGTTTATGCCACACTGGGGATGTGACCCAGAGCCTCATGCAGGCCAGGCAAGCACTCTCCTAATTGAATTACATCCCCAGCCTCCCGGGGGCCCTGAAACCAGAGCACTGGCTGTAGAGCCGGCTTGAAGACTGAGTGCTGGCTGCTCTCCTGAGGACCCTAGTTTTATTCCCAGTGCATGTCAGGCAGCTTAGGTCAACTGTAACTCTAGCTCCAGGGCATCTGACACCCTTTCTGGCTTCTGTGGGCACCTATATGTGTGGCATACACTCATAAGGCACACACTTATAAACACTCACACTCGCACACAAATAAAAATAAATCTAAAACAGAACAAAAAACAGGGAGCTGGAGAGATGGCTCAGCAGTTAAGAGCACTGGCTGTTCTTCCAAAGGGTTCAATTCCCAGCACCCACATGGCAGCTTACAACTGTCTGTAACTAAAGTTCCAGGGAATCTGATAACTTCACACCAATGCCCATAAAATAAAGCTAAGTAAATTAAAAACAAAAAAGAAAAACAAAAAAACAAACAAAAAACCCCCAGAATATTTATTTTCTCCATGTCTGCTGTACCACAAGGCGGCTTTACAGATTTTGAATTTATCAGCCCAGTGATCTCATGACCGAGCTCTCCCTCACCCTGCCTGTGGCCCCAGAACTGTCATTTCTTGACTGCTGACAGTCTGTCTTCCGTGTTTGAGCTTCCGCACGGCTGCTGCCGTTGTCCACTCTATTCTCATCCTTGTAGACTTGTTGCAGTTAGAACATGGTTCACCTCTAGCAGGTCAGGGCTTGGAAGGAATGAACTCAGAGGTGCGTATTTAATCCGCAAGTCGGCCAGGACTGCGGTACTCCCGCTTCTTAAAAATGATTTAGATAACATTTCCTGGAAACTGTGTTCTTATCTAATATGTTAGCGGCCTTCTGTTGGCCTCCTCCTCATTAAAGGGCCTCAAAAAAGATTTCTTAATCTTCCTTTCTTCTGTGTCCTTAAGGGCCATGAGGCTGCTAAAATAAATTACAATTATGCTTGGCCCCAGCTCATTGGGTGTACACAACGTATGGGCGGACCAGACACGCTCTGTTCTGGAGAAGCAGCTGTTCTCAGGGGACCTGAACTCACTGCCATCTCACTAATGCATGCCTTCTTGCCCATGTCTGGCCTTCGCTGGCAGGAAATGTTAAAAATATGCTTTAAATACAAAACCGCTATTACAGCTAACCCAAGGTGACACCATTAAATAATTACCTTGGTCTCAAAACCTTAAAAGGCTTCCCCCGCCTTTAAACAAGTCCTGGTAGGTACCCCATTACAGTAAGCACTTTGCTCTCTTCCATCATAAAAAAAAGAAAGAAAGGAAGGAAGAAAGAAAAGACTTAACTGTAATTTTGCAAACCCAGACTAATGGAGCAACTGTCTATTACCTAATGAAGCCCTCCTAGCTGTGTGTGGCATCTGATGTGGGGGGACCACTGTCCTGGTGGAGCTGCTTCCCTTTTCTTTCTGACCCCCTCTAAAACAGCCTGTGCACCTCAGGTCCGGTCTTGTCTAAAGAACCCAAATACAAAGCTGAGTGCGATGGAGCATGTCCTTCCTAGTCCTGGCACTTAGAATGCTGAGGCAGGAGGATGTGAAGTTCAAGGTCATACACAGACACCTGTATTTAAAAAAAAAAAGAAAGAAAGAAAAAGAAAAGAAAGTATAATAAATAATATTTGTAAAGCACCCAAAGACAATTCCAGTCAGCTCTCCAAGTAGTTGGCTTCCATTTTACTAATCTCCACTGGTCATATCCTTCCACAGGTCTCTAAATAAACCCAGTCTCTCTGCTGCTAACTCCAAAACACTAAAAACCCCACAGCACACCCCCCACTTTGGCTAAGAAAAGCCTTGATACCTGTGTGGACATCTGTGTGACCACCCTAGCTGATACTCTCCCCTGCTCAGGCAAGTCTTGAGTAGACAGGCACCATTCCTTGATGGGGCATTGTCCAGCATTGTCATGTTGGAGGGTTCTGACCAATGGGACACTCGGACAAATCTCACATGGAGGTGTCCAAGAAAGGTTTCCTGTTTCCAGACAGGGATCCCCAGGAAGAGTCATCCTCTTTTGATCATTATTGTTGGGCCTTGATGTGGTACCTGGAGCTACAGCTGTTAATCCAACAGATGTGCAGAGAAGGATCATAGATCCAAATCATTATGGCCAAATTAATTAAAGCAAGGTTTTGTTGTTGTTGTTCATGTTCATGGGCTCTCCCCAAAGGTAGGGTTCAAGAGATTAACACTGGACATAGGTGAGTTAACAGGTTTTGTTTGTTTTGTTTTGTTTTGAAGACAGAGTTTCTCTGTGTAACAGCCCTAGCTGTCCCAGAACTTACTCTGTAGACCAGGCTGGCCTCGAACTCACAGATATCCACCTGCCTCTGCCTCCTGAGTGCTGGGATTAAAGGTGTATGCCACCACTGCCCAGGTGAGATAAGGGCTTCAATAGTCAGGAGTACTGGGTTTCCTAAGTGGAGGGTGGTTGGCAGGCAAATAGGCTGGGTTTCAAAAGCAAAACATAAGCCTAACAAGTTGGTCATAAGGATGTCTTGAACAAAGACATGGTTACAAGGTGGTCATAACAAGGTAGCAACAAAGTGGTCATAACAAGTTTCTGAAACAAAGGCATGGTTGCCATTCCTGGAACAGGCAGTACAGAACTATGTGTGGGTCATGGTACAGGTGGGGTATAGTCAGTCCTTGAAAAACAGAGATTTAATCATAAACAGGAATGAATCTAGTTTGAGATTACTATTGGGTGGTTTTCAAGACCAAGACGAAGGCAGGCTGGTTTATCACGGCAGCCTTTCTATGACCAGGAAAGCGTTTAGCCTGGGGAAACTAGAGCGAAAGGATGTAAGACTGCAGGTCCTCTATAACATTGCTGACTATACAAAAGGTGCGGACCTGACCTCGGGCGTCTTATTAACTAAGTGAGTGTGAAATTGAATGCAGTAAGAGTCCCCCTCCCCATCCCTGTTTGCATCTTTCCAGGTCTCTCTTGAATCAGGGGGTGAATTTGGCCAATGGCAGCCATCAGCAGCAGATGCACGTGTGCAGACATGCCGTTGTTCCGTGGTTACGACACTGACTAAGGTTGTCACTGATGCCAGGTGTCACATGTCTCAGTCTGTTTTCTGTTGCTATAATACATACTGAGGCTGAGCACTTTATAAAAAGAAAAGGCCTATTTACATTCCACTAGGCCTCATGTTCCTTCTCTCTCTCTCTCTCTCTCTCTCTCTCTCTCTCTCTCTTTCTTGTTTTGTTTTTCGAGACAGGGTTCCTCTGTGTAGCCCTGGCTGTCCCGGAACTCACTCTATAGACCAGGCTGACCTCAAACTCAGAGATCCTCCTGCCTCTGCCTTCCGAGTGCTAGGAGGTGTGTGCCACTACCTCCTGGCTCTTTTTTATTTTATTTTTTTAAAGACAGGGTCTCATGTGGCCCAAGCTGGTCTGAAACTCACTGAGTAGCCATGGGTGACCTTGAATTTCTGATCCTTCTGCCAGCACCTCCTACTTTCCAACTGACGGGATCCAGGCATGCACCACCTACACACTGCCACACTTTTGTGCGTATGAAAAGATGCTCTGCATTATATGTGACAAGGGAGATGCAAATTAAACAATAATTAGATACCACTACATACACTGGAATGACCAAGATCTAGAACATTGACAGTACGAGATCCTAGCAAGAATATGGAGTTCATTCATTGCTGCTGGGACTGCAAAATGGTACCTTTATTCTAAAAGACAGTTTAGCAGTTGTGTGTGTGTGTGTGTGTGTGTGTGTGTGTGTGTGTGTGTGTGTCCATCCAGAAGAGAGCATCAGATCACCCTGGAGCTGAGGTTGCAGGTGATTGTGAGCTGCCTAATTGGGGTGCTGGGAACAGAACTTGGGTCCTCTATAAGAGCAGTGAGTGCTCTTGGTCACCGAGGCATCTCTCCACGGCCCTGAGCAAACCTCTCCTACAGAGAGTGGATGATGAAGATATGCCAGGCAAGACTCATCAGCTGTAGAAAACTACCTTCTAGTGGAGGATATTGCTCGGCTCGTGGGGGATGCTGTGCACATGTAGGGTAGGGAGGGTATGAGATATCTTGGTACCTTACCCTAATTTTGCTATGAAACACATTTTTCTCAAAAAAAAAATCTTTAAAAAAAGAAAGCTCTGGCTACTGCAGCAATTTTTTTCCTTTCTTGGACCATGGCTTATTTCTATTTTTACCTACCGGCTAGGCTCCTTTGACAACTGACTTGAGCATTTCTACACTCCAAAACCAGACCCCAAATACAGGGAGGAAACTGTTGAGGTGGAATGGCTTACACCACCTGACCTTATTATCCCCAGGCAGCCACAGGTAGCCACCTGGTGGCGCTCTAGAGTGTTTACTGTGCTCACAGGATTCTTGGACTAACTCCAGTGAATAAAGGGGCAAGATAAGAGTTTTGATTAAGTCATTAGATAGTACTGATGTGTTTCAGTATGTTCTACAGTGGACTGAAGAACTGTCCCATCTGCCCCCACCACACACACACACACAGGGTTTCTCTGTGTAGCCCTGGCTATCCTGGACACTCGCTCTGTATACCAGGCTAACCTTGAACTCACAGAGATCTGCCTGCCTCTGCCTCCCAAGTGCTGTAATTAAAGGCGTGCACCACCACCACCTCCATCTGCCCCCTTTTAAGCCTGTAGTGGAAGGTACACAATCTACAATGGCATTATTCTGTCCATGTCGCCCAGATGAAAAAAAGTTGAGCATGTGAATAGAAATGTATGTTCAGAGATTTGCAGACTATCACCATTGGAAGACTCTTGGCTTCCACCCACCCTCTCACTCCCCAGGTCAGGCAGTGAGTTTACTTGACACAGATTGTGCTGGCTTTGTCCTAGCTGCGGCTTTCCTTCTGTTCCTGAGAAGACTGGGTTCTGTGCCCTCGCCAGGCTTCTTGACATCAGGAAAGATCTGCTTTTGCCGAGGAGATTAAGGAGATGGAGAGATGCTGGACAGTGGTGGTGCACGCCTTTAATTTCAGCACTCAAGAGGCAGAGCCAGGCGGATCTCTGTGAGTTCAAGGCCAGTCTGGTCTACAGAGTGGGTTCCAGACAAACCAGGGCTATATAGAGAAACCCTGTCTCAAAAAAACAAAAAAAGAAAAAAGAAAAGAAAAAGGGAAGGAGGAGGAAGAGGAGAAGAAGGAGGAGGAGGAGGAGAAGAAAAGAAGAAGGAGGAGAGAGAGAGAGAGAGAGAAAGAGAGAGAGAGAGAGAGAGAGAGACTGATTGTAACTGGGTTAAGATGCAGAAGTGAAACCTGAACCGCCAGCTCCGTGGACAAACCCTGGCAATCCTGTGTTTTCCTGTATGTTGGATCCCAAGACACTCCACACAATCCTCAGTGTCCAAACCTCAGGTGATTGTTTATTATTGGGTGGTGCACACATGCAAGTGTGGAGGTTGGGGGACAATTTTTAGTGGTCATTCCCTCCTTCTACTGTGGGTTTCAGGGACTGAACGCAGGTTGTACCTTGTGAGGCAAGTGCTTTTACCTGCTGAGCAGTCTTATTGGCCCCCATATGCTCATATTTGAAGCATCCTTGTTGTAGGTGAAGTTTCTGTCCTGCCAGCAGCTCCCAAATAAAACCACCAAGGCTTATATTAATTATAAATGCTCGGTCTATAGCTTAGGCTTATTACTAACTAGCTCTTACAACTTAAATTAACCCATTTCTATTAATCTACATTCTGTCATGTGGCTTGTGGCTTTACCTGTCCTCCATTGTCCTGCTACCTCTGTGGCTCCTGGTGACTCTTCTGACTCCTCCCTTCTTCCCAGAGTCCTCTGTGTCTGGCTGTCCTGCCTATACTTCTTGCCTGGCTACTGGCCTGTCAGCTTTTTATTAACCAATGAGAGTAATACATATTCACAGTGTATAGAAGAGTTATTCTACAGCACCCTGTTCTTTATTTTTTAATGTAACTGGACATCTAAGTCAAACAAGAAATAAAGGCTGAATCAGACAAGCCTTTTGTCATATAGGCTGATAGAGTCAGCCAATATGGGCAGAAAAAAAAAGACAGAATAAGATTTTGACAACTAAATTGGTCAAGATATGTGTAGAAACCTGACTCAACCACCTAGATGCCACTCAGGGTTCTTGTTGATATGAGATGCGTCACTATCAGAAAGACAAGACTTTATTAACTTGAAATACGAGTAGACAGGCCCAGGAAACTTCCTAGTAGGTTCCAGGAGAACACACTTAAGTCATGTCTTAAGGGACTGACTCCTAACTTAGTCAAAATATCATTTTGAGAGGTGTGTCCAGCCTTCTGTTCTGGAGCCTGTGGTGGTAAATGCTTCGGGGTTTCATCTGTGTGCTCCTCCATCACTGTGTTTTTCCTGCTGTCGTCCTCCAACCTCCGTGCCTCTCTCTCTCATTCGCTTCCCCTGCCTCTCTGTCCCTGTCTCTCCTTTCCTCCCCTTTCCCTTCTCCTCCTTCCTTCTTTACTTGTTCCCTCTCTCCTTCCCTCCCTCCCTCCCTCCCTCTCTCCCTCCCTCCCTCCCTCCCTCCCTCCCTCCCTCCCTCCCTCCGTTCCTTTCTTCCTTCCTTCCTTCCATCTTGGGGATTGAGCCTACAGCCTGGATCATGCTAAGTAAGTACTTTACCACTGAGCTACAAACACAGCCCTGTTTTCTCTTTTTAGTTTTCTTTTCCTTTTGGTGCTGAGGGTTGGATCCAGCTGAGCCCCTGTTTTGAATGGCTTTACCTTGTGACTCTGTTTGGTCACGCTTGGGCTCCTGGACTGCTTTGCACTGACATGGCTGTGCTACCCACAAGTTTGTGAGTCTCCCTCGCTGTGGCTGTGGTCTCTGACGGTCAGGAGTGGGAAAGCCCAGCTCCCTTATCTGAAGTTGGACAAGCTCTGAAGTGTGCCTGACCTGGCAGAGCTCCCTCCATGGTGCTGAGGCTGGGGCCTGGCCAGCATCACACACTTGCTTTCTACTTTCTTTTCCTTTACATCTGTCCCCGTTCCTTTCACTGTCCTTGCTGGGAACCTTCCTTAAGTCACTTACACATAGTCCCTGTCTCAATATTTGTTTTCAGGACCCCAGCCTAAGGGAAAAAAGAAAAGAAAGAAACCTTCCCAGATGAACCCCGCTGCTGTGTACAACCTAGAGGTATGCATCAAAGCTCACCTTGAAGAAGCTTGGCTGAAATGTGGCCAGATCATCTTTGACCCATTACTACACAAGGACTTGCGGCTCTGGTGCAGCTGTAGGGAGGGCATGGGCAAGAGCAACTTGGCCCTTGACAGTTAAAAACAAAACCAAGAACTGAGGAGCTGAGGAGACAGCTTAGTAGGTGAAATGCTTTTTGGGTAAGCATGAGGCCCTGAGCTGGGATTCCCTAGTACCCATGTAAAAGGCCAGGCATAGTGGCACATGCCTGTCGTCCTAGCTCTGGGGAGGTGGAACCAAGGGGGATCTCTGGGGCTCACTAGCCAGTTAGCCTTGGCAAATTGATGAGCTCCAGGTTCAGTGGGAGATCTTGTTGTTAAAACAAAACAAAAAGAAACAAACAAACAAAAAAAACCAAGGTGGAGAGTAATAGAGAAAACATCTGCTATTGACGCCTGGCCCCTATAGGTCCTTGAACACACACACACATACACTCACACACGAACATGCACGTACATACACACAACACACCAACACACACACACACACACACACACACACAGGGCTTCCTGGGAAACAAGCATCACAGTCATGGCTGCTTTGTGAGGGAGGTCACGGGAGGCTACAGGTATGGCTGTGTTCTTCTTGAGCACTATGGGGTGGTGGTTCTGGATCACTGTTAACTTCTTACCCAGTTGAAGAGAGTTTTCAACCACGAAACAGAGATTTTTACCATGCTTGTAAAGAACCTGTGTCTCCTGACATATTGGCCACTTACTATAACTTTTTAAAAATTTAGTTTATGTGTGTGGGTGTTTTGACTGCATGTATGTCTGTGTAGCACATGTGTGCCCTGGTCCCTTGGAGGCCAGAAGAAGGTGTAAGTTACCTTATGGGTGCTGGGAATTGAGCCTGTGTCCTCTGGAAGAGCAGTCAGTGCTCTAAATCACTGCGCCATCTCTCCAGCCCCAGGCACTCATAATTTCCTCACTCTTCATCTCTCTAGAAAGAGAAAGCAGTGTTTGTTTTGACTGACATACACACGTGTTAAGAATGTGTACATCTTTCCTGGTTGGCTATGGTCACACCAGACTCATGGGTCCTGGAAACCTAGATATTTTCAGGTAAAGTTAAAAAAAGCCCAAAGAGCTCACCCTCATCAGACAAGGACACCCAATAAAGTCTTGGATCTTGGGGCTGTGGAGGTGGCACCTTTAGTAAAAAGATAGCCCTGAAAACTTAAGTTCAGACTCCCAGCACCCACCAAGTAGAGAAGAGACTAAGGAAGAATCTGGCTTGTACACACACACACACACACACACACACACACACACACACACCATACATACACTAGCACACATCAATATAAAATGATGAAGCTAGGACCCAAGTTCAATTCCCAACATCCATACATCGACTCACAACCATTTTTAACTCTAGTTCCAGGGGATCCAATGCCCTCTTCTGCCCTCCAAGGGCAGTGCACATATGTGGTATACAGACATGCATTCAGGCAAACATTATACACATAAAATAAAAATAAATACAATCTCAAAAAATAAAAATGATAATGTTCATATATACACGAAGGAATGGAAAAATATGAAACACGGTATTTTTGCTATTTTCTTGGAATTCTTTTGGAAAATAATTCCAGCAAAAACACCACTATTTATTATAAGCTTAAAAAAAAACCCGTGAGAGTCAAAGGCATGAGAATAATGGCAGAATGATAGGAGGGTAAGTGGAACTTTTCTTGGGAATATACATCTTATGGAAATTGGTATACATTAATTTCAAGCCAAACACGATCAATAAAGGATGCGCGTTCTGATCACCTGGCGCGAAAATGACAACCTGATGCCAAGGTTGAGCTAATCAAAACAGATGGCGGAAACAGAACAGAGGCGATTAACTGTGTGGTTAATTGAAGGCTGGAAAGGAACATTGGAAAAAAACGGTAGGGCCAACGGAAAATAAACAGTAAGGCCGTGGATCTAAACCCAATCTTGCCAACATTGCATTAACTGTGAGTAGATTAAACACTTGAGTTAAAAAGCAGAGACTATCAAGCTAGATAAGAAGGCCTCAAATGTATTCAGGCTTAAGTGACTTACTTCAAAAGAACAGATAAAGTAAAAGAGAATGGGAAAATGTATATTATGTAGATATAATAAGATAATCATAAGAAATACAAATAGGAACAAGAACAAATAAGAAAGCCGGTGTGGTGATAAGTGTCAAATAAAGTAAGCTTCAAGATAAGACTTGTTACCAGACATAAGGAGATATTTTTTTTCTTTTGGTGTTTTTGAGTTTCATGTATCCCAGTCTGGCCTCAAACTTGCCGTGTAGAGAATGACCTTGAACTTCTTTAAAAACAAAACAGCTTTTATGCATATGGGTGTTTTGCCTGCATGTGCACCACACCAGTGCCTGGTGTAGAAGTCAGAAGAGGTAAAAATTAATAAAATTGGAGAGAGTATTTGTCAAATCCACAGTCATTTTTGAATCCCTGGTACTCGGTTTTTCTGCCAATGTAATAAGCCAGATCAAGCTAACTTAAAAGTCCAGGTTTAACGAGCCAAGCACTCTCGGGTGACTCTCAAGCCCCCAGAAGTGAGGTAGGGGAGGGAGGAGGAGAAATCACAGGGCAGGTCTAGGGACTGAGCTTAAAAACCCTGTAGGCACGGTCTTGAGCTTCAGGGGAGCGGCCTGGCCTTTTGGCAGTCTTTCTGAGGGGGCAGGGTTTGGTGAGGGAGGAGTGGGGCTGTGGTGGAACTTCCAATTGAACATCCCGATCTTCTTGGATGTATGGGTGCTGGTTCAAGTCTGGCTACTTCCTGTTGGCATGGGACAATATGAGGAGGGGAGGTGGGAGTTGGTGGGCTCACGCTCAGTGGGAGGTATGGGTGAAAAAGCATCTGGTTAACTGCCATGACCTCAAGAATCTGTTCCTTGAAGGAGAGAAGGCAAGCTGCTAGGAGAAAAAAAGATAGATTATTAAAACTGGCCCTATGAACTGTCTAGCCATGAGAAGACTGAAGACTACCAGAAAGAATGGAACAGAGATGTGCCCTGGATATACAGGAAAGGCCAGGGTGAATGAGCAAGACAGAAGAGCAGATAGCCCCTTCGCTGTGATATTTTGGAAAACCAGAGGGTGGAGGGTCCCAGTTGCTGGACAGACCATTTATCCTGGATAGGTTCCCGTTTGAGCATGGAGAGGTGGTACCAGCACTGATGTCCCAGGAGCCTGGGGGGGTGTCACACTGAATCAGAGAATGATGTGCTCCAGGAGTACCTGAGCCATCACATCTGCCGTTTCCCTGGAGGTGGGGAGTGCCTCCATCCATCCTGTAAAGGTGTCAACAAGAGTTAAGAGATAATGGAGCTTTTTAATGAGTGGGCATGTGGGTGAAGTCAACCTGTCAGTACTTGCCCAGCTGGTGTCCTCAGAACTGATGCGGGGGCTGGTGTATCTGGAGGGCCCCTATGGGTTGACCTTGGCACACATGTGGCAGGAGGAGTGAACCTGTAAAATATGGGCTTGAAGATGGGTGGAGTCAAAGAGGGGCTCTGGAGACTGATACTAGTTTCCACCAGGCCAGATGCCTTGATACAGTAGCAGAACTCTTTCCCCAGGGACATGCAGGTGTCTGTAAAACAGCTGGAACAGATTTACATCTTGGTGTCATAGTAAAAGGCTATGGCTTAGAACCTGGAAACAACCTAGATGCCCATCAACTGAAGAATGGATTAAGAAAATGTGGTACATATACACAATGGAGTACTACTTAGCAGAGAAAAACAATGACAGCATGAAATTTGCAGGTAAATGGATGGAACTAGAAAATATCATCCTGAGTGAGGTAACCCAAACCCAGAAGGACAAACATGGTATGTACTCACTCATAAGTGGATACTAGATATAAAGCAAAGAACAATCAGACTGCAATCCACATAGCAGGGAGGCTATATAGCAGGGGGGACCCTAGGATGACTGTGGCTTATAATAAGGTTTGGGTTTACTCAATCACTGGGCAAGCCTCAGTGAAACATTTCACTATTAGGGTAAGAATTTGTACTGTATCAAGCTGATAATAGAAAAATAAATAAATAAATATTTTTTAAAAAGGCTATGGCTTTGAGTTAAAACATTTTTCATAGGACCTGGTTTTAGCCCAATGAAACATACCTTTAAGTCTATACTTAGAAGACAACCAGAGGAAATTTACTGAACAAAAGAGGTTGAGCGAGCGAAGGCGGAGGGAAGAGGGGGAAGAATGGGGGAGGAGGAACAGAGTTGAAAATGCCTGCAGGCTTCCATATCCTCTTCAATGCTAACCTGTTTCAGAGGAAAAGGCGTTGGCATTTTAGCAGTTTTGCCATATGTGGCTGGAGACAATACAGCAATGCTGAAAAAGCCTCTATGCAGTCCTAAAAGCCGGGACCAGTAAAATCCACAGAAATTTAAGAACTCAGTCAGTGCTCTATCAGTTTATCAAAGCTGCATTTCTCAGGGCTAAAACTCTGAACCTCCGATTTCCAGTGTAATAATAGCATAGAAAGGGGACAGAAGTCTGAAACAGCTTTACATGCCTTAAGTGGAAGTTACAGCTGAATCCTGTTTATCCTTTACTATGAAGCCTGTGAATAAGGCAAACCTGTGTGTATTTTTGACCGGAAACTTAACTAATGAGCTACCAAGGTGGTTGTAGCCTTGAGGGGCCAGGGGGAGAACTGTTAAATTAGTAAATCTATCAGAACCCTAGTCATCAAACAACATCAGATCCAAGAAGGATAAATTTCACCTGAGTAAACAGAAGTGCGACAGCTTCCTGGCTACCTAGGCAGCTGTGCCAGGTTTCTCCATGGTCACTGGGGACAGAGGTCCCAAGGCAGCAGCAGTCTTCAGCTGCCAGGCCCAGAAGATCTGACAGACTTTCCTGTGGTGTAGGAATTTGGGGAGACCGGCCTACCTTGTCTTGGCAAAGTGGGGCAATCAATTCCCCAGTGTCCTGTTTGTCCACAGTCTAAACAGGGTCTTAGCAGCAGTTAGGGTGCAAGGCAGTTTTCTGCACCATGGCTGGCTTTGCTACATTTAAAACAAGCTCCAGCCGGGCGGTGGTGGCGCACGCCTTTAATCCCAGCACTCGGGAGGCAGAGGCAGGCGGATCTCTGTGAGTTCAAGGCCAGCCTGGTCTCCAAAGCGAGTTCCAGGAGAGGCGCAAAGCTACACAGAGAAACCCTGTCTCAAAAAAAAAAAAAAAAAAAAACAAGCTCCAGGTGGAAGTTCTTTGGTGGCCGTGGAGGAGATACAGGATGCTGCTGGGAGTTGGCATGTCTGTATTATGAGAAGCTTTTTTATTAAATGTCATATTCTCAGATCTCTAAAGTGTTTGAGAATCAGGGGATCGTTATCTGTTAGGCATAAGCAGTTCAGTATCTCTAGAAGGCAAAACCCAGTTTTCATAGTGTGAACAATTTAGTGTTTCTAAAATCAATATCAAGGGGATTGCTCTTATGTTACAAAATCTGGCTGCCAGCAAGATACATCCCTGAACTTGGATGTATGGAGGTACAACTTTGATACTTCAGTAAACCAGCATTATTTTAAATCCTATCTTTCATAAACCTTGTTTTTAGGACAGGCAGCTAGTTGTAATAACAACTGCTAACACACAGAACATGTAAACTCAGGCATTCAAGACCAGTCAGAGACAAGCATGCAGTGGCCACATACATTTCCATCCATACACACAAAATAAATGGGCCATTTTTAACAGAAAGACAAACAAGACTTTTTTTTAGAAAATCATGTCAGATAAGCAACTTACAAATCCATACAGAAGATCCCACAGTATGGAGCAGTATGTAAAAAACCATAGGAATGAAAGACACTTCCTGGCCATAACATGGCTCCTGTCGGGCCAGCCCACTGCTGGTGGCCGGGTGCCGCTGCTCGTGGTACCCGGACTCACAGGCAGCAACGTCTGAGGTAGGAGGGCCGATGCAGGCTGGCAAGCAGCGGTGCCTCGTGCACCGGATACTGGAGGAGAAGGCACTGTGGAGGAAATTGAAAAACAGAGTAGCAGTGCAGACTGCCTGAGATCTAAAGCAAGCCCCGATGAGCAAGCTGGAACAGCTAGTGGAGGACTTGGATGAAGAGATTGTTTAGGAGAGAGGAAGGTGTAGCAGAGTTTATTCAAGGAGAATGGATTTGTTAGGTGGAGCGGGTGGGTAGAGTTCCAGGGCGGGGCAGGGGAACAGACAGAAGCAGAGAGTGGGGGAGGGGCAGAGATGCCAACAGGGAAGGGATGGGGATGCAAAGCTTGTAACCCTGGATGAGGGAGCTCAAACCATCGTATGGT
The DNA here is from genome assembly GCA_902168325.1 of Peromyscus nudipes. Classification (NCBI taxonomy): domain Eukaryota; kingdom Metazoa; phylum Chordata; class Mammalia; order Rodentia; family Cricetidae; genus Peromyscus; species Peromyscus nudipes. The sequence goes on from CABHPH010150324.1 coordinate 18,327, forward strand.
GTGACAGCCCCAATTTGGATAAATTTTGTAGGAGACACCCCAAGGGTGTCTGGGGATCGAACTTGGACCCGCAGGTACCCATTCACAAGTCTTTTTCTGGAGACCGAAGGGTACAGAACCACGTCCAGTTCCATAAGCCTATGACTGGGAGTGATGTGGGGATCGCCTCTGTGCAGAACACCTCCTGTACAAAGGAACCCAAGTGGCAGGGACTGTCCCTGCTTCAGAAATGGGCAGGGATTGCCTAGCGCTTGCAGTGACTTTGGCAGGTAACCAAGAAGCCTTTGACCCAGAAAGGGTCAAAAGACTCGAAGACATCCTGGATGCCTTATAGCCTTTTGGTTTGGAAATGGGTGACTTAACAAGCCAAAAATCGGTTCAATGTGGCAGAGGCAGGGTGGGTAGGAGGGAGAGTGGCTTCCCACGTTGCCAGGGGACCAGCGGGGAATGTGCCCACATGGCCGGTGGCCAGTGAGGGCGGTGAGAGGCCCAGTTCTACTTGAGCTCAGCACCAGATGATAGGTATTTTTGAATCCCCAGTAATGGGTTTCTCTGCTGACGCAATAAGCCAGATCAAGCTGAATTAAAAAGTAAAGGACTAGGTGTAACCTGAGCAAAGCACTCTCAGTGACTCTCAAGCTCCTCAGAGGTGAGGCAGGGAAAGGAGAAGGAGAAATCATATGGAGGTCTAAGGATTGGAGCTTAAATACTCTGTAGGCACAGTCTTGAGCTGCTCTGGGGGAGGAGCCACCGCTTGGCGGGTTTTCTGAGGGGACTGGGGTTTGGAATGGGGGCTTGGGGCTGAGGCAGAGCTTCCAACTGAACAGGCCAGAAGACTTTTTTGTTATTTTGATATCTTTCTTTCTGTCTGTCTTTCTGTCTTTTGACAGGGTCTCACTATGTAACCTCGGCTAACCTGGAACTCACTATGTAGATCAAGCTGTCCTTGAACTCACAGAGATCCGTCAACCTCAGCCTCCTAAATGCTGGACTATTTTTATTCTTTTAAGGTGGGGTTTGTCTCAGTTAGGGTCACTATTGCTGTGGTGAAATACCATGACCAAAAGCAACTTGGGGAGGAAAGGGCTTATTTTGCTCACACTTCTACAGCACAAACCATCAAAAGCAGTTAGAGTGGGAACTCACACAGGGCAGGAACCTGGAGGCAAGAGCTGATACAGAGGCCATGGCGGGACCTGCTTACTGTCCTGCTCCTCCTGACTTGCTTAGCCTGCTTTCTTACAGAATCCAGGACCACCAGCCCAGGGATGGCCCCACCCACAATGGGCTGGGCCCCCCACCCCCATCAATCACTAAGAAAATGGCCTATATGCTTGCTGACATCTAATGCATCTTATGGAAGCATTTTCTCACCTGAGATTCCCTCCTCTCAAATGACTTTAGCTTGTGTCAAGTTGACATAAAACTAGCCAGTACAAGGCACTTACTTTAGAGCACAGGCTGGCCTCAACTCCAGACAATCTTCCTGCCTCAGCCTCTCAAGCACTGGAATTACAGGTATAACACACCAAGACCAGTTTATTGATGAAGATTTTAGCATCTGTCAATCATGGAAGGACTAAGAAAATAAAAACCTATCAGGAGGTTGTATTTGTTACTTGTCCTGTTGCTGTGGCAGAAAACCCACAAAGGCACAAATTTATTTGGGGTCACAGGCCATCATGGCAGAGAAGTCACAGCAACAGACGCTCGAGGCAGCTGGTCATATGGCATCTGCAGCCAAGAAGCAGAGGGTGATGGACGCTGGTGCTCAGCCTGCTTTCCCCTTTGTATGTAGTCCGAAGCCTCAGCATATGGAGTAACACCACCCACATTTGGGGTGGGTCTTCTTCCCACCCTAATTAACAGAGTGTAGATACACCCTCACAGACATCCTTAGAAATCGGTCTCCAAGATGATTCTAGAGCCTGTCAAGTTGATTTATAGAAACCATCACAGATACGGAAAACAGTATATGATCCACCAGGTTGTACTGCCTGACATTTCTAAAACTCTATGCCCAGTAACTGAAGAACAAACTTTTCTTCCCAAGGCCACATGGGAGGTTTCTCCTGACAAGCTGGGCTACAAAATAAGTCAAGAAAGCCTAAAGGCTGACATCTATAAAGATTACATAGATGATAGATTCTCTGACCACCAGAAAATAATATTTTAAATAACAGCACAGAAATCTAATGAAGCCTAATTTGGAGAGTTAAACCACTTGCTATAAAATTACTTATAGATAAAGGGAAAAATCATGCTGGTTAAGGTAAATGTAGGAGGGGCGTTCAAGGCTAGCCTGGGCTACATAGTGAGCCCAAAATCTCAAAAAATATAGTAATGAGTAAAATGATGAAGAGGAGGAGGGATCAACTAACCACACATCAACATTTATGAGATGTAGATGAGACTCATTTCAGAGGAAAATTTGTAGCTTTCTGGGCTTAGATCATAAAAAGAAAGGAGGGAAGGAAGGAAGGAAAGAAGGAAGGAGGGAGGGAGGGAGGGAGGGAGGGAGGGAGGGAGGGAGGGAAGGTGGTGGTCCAGACCTTTGATCCCAGCACTCAGGAGACAGAGGCAGGCAGATCTCTTAGTTCAAGGCCAGTCTGGTCTACAGAGCAAATTCTAGGTTAGCCAGGGCTGTTACACAGAGAAATTCTGTCTAGAGAAACAAACTAATTTTAATCCAAAGTGACAGGAAAAACACAAATAATAAAAATGAGCAGAAACAGCAAAACAGGAAACCAACAGTTGGGCATGGTGGCACACGCCTTTAATCTCAGAGAGGCAGAGGCTGGCAAGTCTCTGAGTTTCAAGGCCAGCCTGGTCTACATTGTGAGTTCCAGAACAAGCAAGGCTATGTATAGAGACTGTCTCAAAAAAAAAAAAAAAAAGGAAACCAACAAAAGAAAATTGCAATTTAACTTTTTGAAAAGATTGGTAAGGTTCATAAACTCCAGCAAGAGTTAACAAAAGGAGGCAGGGGGATTGAGGTGGGGGAAAGGAAGTGGACCTAACTGAGCAGAGTAAAGGCACCACACCCAGGAGGCTCGGGCGGAGGAATTACAAGCCTGAGGCTTCATAACGGGAACTTGTCTCAAAAACTAAACTAAACTAAACCATAGCCAACATAAAAGACCATTTGTCTCTTATAGACTGCTACTGCAGGATTTTTGTATGTTTGAAATTATATCACAATAAACATTTAAACAAAGTGGGAGAAATGTGCAAACCGATATTAACACAGGCCGCAAGTTTCCAGGCAGAGAGGTTGCCTTTTTCTGCTCATGTGACATAGGAGCGGGAAGGGGTGCCTGAAGGAACGGAGTTGTGTTGGAGAAAAGGATGAATCCTTAGCTGCACATGACCTTGGCTGGTTGTGGTCCCAGTACACTTTCCTGCTGACCTCGATGTCTACACGGGCTATGTCTTTGTCGCCTGGAGCGTTCTGACCTGCTTCGGGTTTCCACACACGCCAGTTTTCCCCTTGGAATCTGTTTGTTTATTTTACATTTTTCTGTGTCTTATTTTGTGGGAGGAGGGTAGTGGGAATGCCACACGGCATGTGTGGGAGTCACAGGACAATTGAGGACACTGGTTCTCTCCTTCCACAATGTGGGACCGAACTCAGGTCTCAACAGCAAGTCCCTCTACCTCCTGAGCCATCGCGACGCCCCTCCTTGGGGTTTCTCCATACCAGCGCCCCTTGACGGTCTAACCTAAACACCATGTAAAGGTATTCTGTGCACACCCCCACCCCTTGCTATACTATGGAGGGAGAGGACAGAGCTTTCCAGGGAGAGAAGACAGGCGTTTAAATTTAGATATGTGGATGAAAGCACG
>CABHPH010150324.1:29015-40091 GCA_902168325.1 Peromyscus nudipes
TGCTGAGGCCTAAGACAGGCTTGTCACAAGGGCAGCAGCGAGTGCAGGCGTGCATGGCTGGGGGAGGGCGACACTGTCTCCTGGTGTCCCCAATACCGCCTAGACAAGGTGGGCTCTCCAGTGGCCTAAAGCATCTCACATGGAAAGATCAGGCTGGTGGGCCTAACAGCAGATTTCATTCAGTGCTACATTGCATTGCCTTTTTATCTACTTCCCCATCGGCTAGAAAATGCCCCAGGGGCAGGGCAACTCAGGGCATGGGATCTTGGGGTCTCCTATTACAGTGCAGTCTTCCCCTGATGCAACGATCCCACGGATAAGGCACAATTCAGGGAACAGACTGAGCTGGGACCCCCTTTCTCCAAACTGCCATCAGCACCGATCCCTGCCTGAAGGCTGAGATCTGATTTCAGGGGCCCCCGACAGAGGAGCTGGCTTCTGTGGCACGGTGGGTGCTGGCCAGCATGAAGAGTGCACAGCTGTCACCTGAACTAAAGTCACTCTGTCTGGGATCTCAGGCACAAAGTCTATGAGAGCTCCACTGGAAACAGGGCTCACAAGCAGAGGCCAGTGGCATCTTCTGGGGGGTGGAATCGGGTAGACAGGATCTAATTTGGTTTCCCAATTCAACAGCAGAGACTGAGGTAAACGGGAACAGGAAATTCTTGGGTCCTAGAGGAAGAGGAGTCTGGCACCATCAGGGCTGTTTGAAGGACCATAGGGACGGCCTGAGAAGAGACGACACAGACACAGACATGGTGAGGAGAGGTGCAGGGCAGCTTCCTGTCTGAAGGCTCCTCTTGCCACAGGCACAGATGCGGCAGCTTCTTTCTCCTTCATCCTTGCCTGCCTGGGTGGAGATGGTCATCGAGCCTCAGGAAGGGTAGCAGCTGTCGAGCAAAGACTCCCCTTTAGGGGTCTTCCCCCCCACCCAGTGCCTGGCTCCTCCCCTGCATGCTGTGTGGCGGCACCACTTTGCCCACTCAGGGCTAGGAGGCAGTGGTGGTAGAAGCTGGCTCAACTATTGTGTGCCATGGTGTTACTGAACAGCCGAGCCCCAGCAGTCAGGCCTCCTTCACTGTAAACTCGTTTCTTAACCTCGAAGTATGCACCCCTGTTTTAGGCAATTTAGAACAAAGCATGGATCTGAGTAGGAAGATTTGCTGTGGGGGCCTAGTGAAGATCCCAGGTGTCCTGTACTTAGGGGCTTTGGTGTGCTCAGCCATTCTGGATGATTCCCACCTAGCTGCTGAGGGACACAATCCCAAGGAGGATGGCTTCAGAGTCTAGTGACAGATGTGGTCATCTCGTGTGTTAAGGCATATTCAAGTGAGTATGAATCAAGGCACCAGGATGAGAAGGGGAGCGCTGAGCTTAAGCAGGGACTAGAGATGGCTCCAGGTCAGACTGCCCACCACATGGCCTTCTCATTCACTCATCCACCACTGGGGGCCACACCCAGTTCCACAGCACTCACGTCTACCAGGCACTTGGTAGGCACTAGGGTTCAGGAAGGAACAAGGCACAGTTTCTGCCCTCTCGGAGCTTACAGTCTAGTGGGATCGCATTCACCAGAGGAAGCTGGGGAAGGAAAGGGCAGTTCAGCTGCTCTGCACCCACAGGAGTCCCGGCAACTCCATCCGGTGGGGCTGCAGGGTGGCCGGCCTCGGCTGGAGGACATCTTGTGCAGACATATCCACAGCCTCCCAGAAGGAGCACTGCCTCTTCAGACTCGCATTCGATTTCCAGGGAACTTTCTTTCAGCGAGCAAGTTCGTCTCCCTCTCCCCCTGTCTGGAGGAAAAGGTCCAAGTACAGGGAAGCAGCAGAAAAGAGGTCACAGACTGAGAGAAAGCAAACCGAGCTCCGTTTGTCTCACTACAGTCTGCCCTGGGACGGGCGGTTAGGCTTCTTCGTTTTCATTACGCCAGCGGGCAGAGCAATGGCTAGGCCCAGAATATTCACCAGCTGGAGGGTGCCTGGCCTTGGTGGGCAGACAGAAAGGCATCATGGTGCTCTGGTACCGTTGTGTGACGCTGCACCAACTCCGCAGGCCTGTGGCCTCCCCATGACTCCTACGCTGGGTCCCATCTTCTGTGCTGACTGGGATCTGCGGGTGCTATGGAGGCTACCTGTCACACAGCGCTGTCTACGTGGACACACTGACTAGACGGCCAATAGAAAGAATAAAGGTTGACACAGCAGCTTCCCAGTCATCAGACGCTCCCAAGTAGCAAGCAGTACAACTGGGGCCACAGGCCAGAGAGGCAGGCTGCAGCTGTGTCTAGAAAAGCCATGACATCTGAGCTAGGACAGCAGTGGAGAGCCTGGACAGCATGGCTCCCTCCGTGTGGATGGCTGATGTCAGGGTGTTGGCTGGCTCCGTTCTAGCCTCTGTTCTGGCCGTTTCAGTCCCCTGCTCACTGTATTTAGCTCAGAGCCGGTCAGCTCGAAACGTCTCCTCCACAGAGGGGTCCAGCAGGCCCATGTTAGAGTCACTTAACATGCTGAGTCCATCCAGGCTCAAGGGTTCGATCTGCAGCTCCTCTTCCAATGGAAAGGGAGTGTCCATGTCCAGGCTGACCTCGGGCATGCCCGACAGCCCCCCACTAAGGCCTTTGAACAGGCTGGCGCTTGTGTCTTCTGAAAGGAAGAGAGGAAAGTCAGAGACAGGAGGACTGAGGCTGCTAAAGAGTGACAGTCCCCAGCATCCTATCCTGCCATCTTCCCAGACAGGCCAGCGAGCATCACCTACCGACCACTCCCAGGCCCACAGCTCTCGCCTCTGGAATCAACATTTTTCTTTTGGACAGGGTCTCATTCTGTCTGTAGCCTAGGTTGGCCTCAAATTCAAGGGAACCCTCCTGTCTCAGCTTCCCAAGGGCTTGGATTACAGATATGCACTGCTGTGTCCAACTAAGTCTTTGATTTTTTGTAGTTCCCCCCCTCCCCCTTCTGAATGGTTTTTAGTCACCTGAGACCAACTATTTCAGAAATGTGTTGATCACCAGGGCTTTCCTCACTGCCTGCCTCCGTCTCTATGGCTGGCCACCTGCATCTTCAAGTCAGATAGAGTGGGGGGGGGGGGGGTTTCATTTACAGAATGCGGTATGATCTAAACTATCTTTCGGAGGTCAGCACACTGAAAGGAGACCAACATAGAGCTGAGGGGTGGCGCACACTCACCTGTCAGGATGCTGTTTGGGAAGTTCCCACAGTTGGAATACGGGTTTGGTCTCAAGTGAAAAGAGTCGTGTGGTTCTCGGGGACTCTGCTGCACCAAGGGCACCTGGAAGCATCAAAGCCACAGTGGGCAAGCACTCTGCTTCCGAGGTGTGTGTGAACACGTGCAGCGTGTCCCCACACTGACCCACATTCCCTTCTGCCTAGGATCCCGTAAGGCTGTGTGTGTGAGAACACAGGCAGAGCCCTCCCTGAGCATCAGGAGGGGCCAGTGAGGACCACAGTGTGGATGGCTTTTCTCTGCCCATACACTGCCTGCTACATGAACCCCAAGAGACACCAGTGGCCACAGTTTCAGATTCTCTCTGAGTCTCAGATAGTCCCGCTCCTCAGCCTCACCGAGGCATGTAGGAGTCCAAAAGAGGTCCCTCTGTGCTCAAGGGACAGTGGGCGCTCTGGCTTCTGGGTAAGTAAGAGAGTGAAAACCTTCCCTTCACACCTGGCCAGCACCTCTCTAGATAAAGTCTCTGAGGTCTACTGAGAAATAGGGTCTGATTTAGGAATTTTTGCTGAAATTGATTTTCTAGACTATTTTTTTAAAAAAAATCTCAAAAGAAAGAGCTCCAACACTTTAGAGGGAAGTGCTGGTCCTCACCTAGCCTGACAGGGCTCCTCATAAAACTGTGAGACAGGTGTGGCCGGGCGCCACAGTGCTTGCCTGGCGTGTGGGAGACCCTGGGGCTGGTGGCAAGCACCACAAAATACAAAACAGAAACAGCAACGAAACGCCAGAGAGGTGAGGACTGCTCCCCTGCCACACGGAATCAACATGGGTACTTGGCTACAGCTAACTTTATTTACGTTACTATTATTAAGTTCTGGAGGTGGGTCAACCCTCCCTTCCCTTTTTAATCCATCCTGGAGCTGGCCTATCTTTACTAAACACTATTAAAAACAGAAAAGCAAAAGAAAGTGGCTGAATGAAAAACCCTGGGGAAGGAACTTCCATCCCAGTCCCGAGCCAAGTTCTTCTAGAAGGTCACGCACTGAGCTGGGCATTGCACCAGCCCGGACACAGCGCTACGCTTCTTTCTAACTGTAGTGCAGCCAGGAGTGTGCCTCCGTGTCTTCCGACTCCCCAGCAAAGCGGCTCATCAGTTAGCTCATACGGGCCCTTGTGTGTAGATATGCACACGTGTGTGTCAATGTTCATTAGTCAGCTATGGGCCCTTGTGTGTAGATATGTACACGTGTGTCAATGTTCATTAGTTAGCCATGATCCCTGTAGGTGTATATGTATGTACATGTGTACTGTGTGTACCTTGTGTGCTATTCCACAGATGCCATCCACCTTTTGAATTTAAGACAGGGTCTCTCACTGGCCTGGAACTCATCAGCTAAACTTGACTAGCTAGCCAGAAAGCCCTAGAGAGCATCTGTCCTTGCCTTCCCAGTGATGGGATTACAAGTACGCACAATCACACCAAGAAGTTCTTTCTTTTCTCTTTTGTTTTTAAAAGATTTATTTTTATGTGTAAGTGTTTGTCTACATATATTTTGTGCACCACATGCATGCCTGGTGTCTGAGGAGGCCTGAAGAGGGCATTGGATGCCCTGGAACTGGAGTTACAGATGGTTGTAAGCTGTTATGTGGGTGCTGGGACCCACACCTGGGTCCTCTATGAGAGCAGCGGGTGTTCTTATCTGTTGAGCCGTCTCTCAGTCTCCCCTCCCCCATTTTGAAAGGGGATCTCATTATGTAGCCCTGGTGGTCTGGAACATCTATGTACACAAAGTTGACCACAAACTCACAGAAATCCGCCTCCCTCTACCTCCCAATGCTGGGGTTAACAGCGTGCACCACTACACCTGGCATCTACTCCATTTTTAAATGTAGGTTTCAGGGGTGAAACGCAAGTCCTGTGCTCTATTGATTAAACTCTCTCTCTAACCCTGTGACTAGAGTGCTATCAAAATCCACCACTGTTCAAACAGTCCCTCTGCTGAGACCTGACCCCACACACCACACGGCATGAGGCAGCCTCACCAGGACTGAGGAAGAGGAGAGACGCAGGCTCTCCTGGCCACGGGACACAACTGAAACAGAAGGGAGCCTCGTCTCTGAGCCTGAAGGCTCTACACACAGAACAGCCTTGGTGGTGCATTTTATACCTCGGGAAAGGCGGGCAGGAGTGGTCCTTACCTGCTGAGGAAAGGCAGTGCTGGACCTCAGGGGCTGTTGGTCAAAGCCCACATCTGGGAAGAAGTTGGTCAGAGATGAGCCCTTTGGGAAATAAGGAGGTCACTAGAGTTGGAGTTGGTTCAGGGTGAAGGAAGCGCCCCACCTCACCATGTCCCCCAGGGCCTTACCTGGGCAGCGAGGAGCTGGAAGTCTGACTGCGGCAGGGAGGGGGCTGCCTGGGGCTGGTGGGCAGGGGGCTCCTGGGCATGGGGCTGCTGCAGGAGCGGCTGAGGCAGCTCCTGGGGGGTGGGGTACGGGGGCGGTGGAGACACTTGGGCTTGAGTTTCTGTGGGCAGGAAGGAAAGCGGGCTTTGCTCTGAGGAAACCATCTGTGAAATAAACCAAGTGACGCATTAGCTTCCCAGTAATAAGGTCCTTCTTCGGGTTAGGAGAGTGGAGAAGAGTGGAGCGCCCGAGCTCCCTGACATGCTGAGATGACCTGCCTCTGCTCCTCTGAGGCACATCTCAGTTTTATGCCCCCGAAAGCATTTCTTATCAGTGACATTTCTATTGTTCAAACGAACAAGAATATAGGCAATTTCCTCCGTTTTCTCAGTGACAATAATGTCTTGCTTGCTGTTGAAGCCACAGCTGCTGGAGAAATGGAAGACTGAAAAGGTACCTAGCTGCACTACCATCTAAACTAAAGCAAGACACTAACACAACACTACCAACACTGGACATCAACAAACAGTACCACAACCATGACCACCACCAATGGGAGGAGAAGGTAACGGGAGAAGAGAAAATGGCAACCCAATCTGCGAGACGGCAGAACCGAGAAGGCCACGAGTCAAGCTGTCATCAAAGGAAACCCACTCCCTTGAGAGCTCCGGGCTTGGGGACAGTAGGGAGCAGGGGCCGACGTTAACCCAGGAGGGTCTGGCCAGAGTTTCTGTGAGGGGTGACTAGCTGCCCTCCCTGATGCTGGCCAGAGGAGTGGAGGCTGGCTCTGGAGAGAGTAAAGGTAAGGTCTCTGCATGCCACAGGTGAGCTATCTACCTCCGACTTGGCTCCCAGAAACCGCTATCCAGACACAAACCCAAGTATCAAACAGTATAGTGTTGCTCAAGGACCTTAAACCAGCCTGCGACTTCTCTAGAGAGAAGTACTAGAGCCTCTGACAGAAGCTCCCCACAGAAGGGAGACGGTTCTGTCATGAGGTATACGCCTCAGCAAGCGCCTACTCCCAGAGCTGCCTGTCAGCAATTCAGTGTCTTGTTCATAAACGGGAGGGGAGAACCAAGGACTGTCGGACCACCTCATTTCCAGGTGGGCAAAGTACTGGCATGATCGTCAGAGCCCAAACTGACACAGACCAGGAACACGGGAAGGAAGAAGTAAGGGAGAAAATAAATTTACTATCCTAACATTTAGGCCATTTAAGAAAGGCTTACCTTGGCCTGGTGAGGTGGCGCACACCTTTAAGCACAGCACTTGTGAGGCAGAGGCAGGCAGATCTCTGAGACCAGCCTGGTCTACAGAGAGAGTTCCAGGACAGCCAGGGCTACACAGAGAAACCCTGTCTCAAAACACTAAAAATAAATAAATAAACAAATAAACACAAGAAGGAAAAATGAATGAATGAGAAGTGAGAGAAGAAATATGGGCATCAGGGAAATTTTCATGATGTTCAGCATTTGTTCAACACGAATTCCAGAGGGAATGGAGAAAAATCAAGAGAAATGTCATTGAATAAATAATTAAAATTCCCAGAAACGATGGACATAAGTTTCCAGACAAAAGAAAACTCAGTGAACCTCCAGCCTCATGCCAAGCCACATTATCTCAAAGTTTCACAATACTGGAGACCAGAAAGACTATCCTAGATGCCTCCAGAGGCATGAAGGAGGTGCCATTCCAGTCTGGAGGAGATCAGTCAATACCTCTAAAGTCCCAGAGGGAAGGAGCTCAACTTAGAGTTCTCTATCTAGCCCAACGATTAACTAAATGGAAGGCATTTTATAGTCATGCAAGGCACCTGTGCTCTTTCCCCCAAGTTTTACAGAAGATCTGTTTTGAAATGTGTTAAGATTATTCCAGTACCAGAGTTTGGGCCTGAATAAGCAACACACAGCTAGAAAGCTGGATCAGCAACAACAAAGAGCAGGGCATTAACATCTGGGAGCAAACCAAACGATCACTTCGTTATTTCATCGTGTACTATGGGGGTCAAGTCTGACTACACAGACACCACATATTGTTCTAACTGAAATGATAATAAAGGAGCAGACTGAGTAAGGTGTGTGTCAAAGGGGCTGTGGGAGTGTTGAAAGAAAGCTAGATCCCAATCTTGGATGGCAGGATGTCTTTAGATAATGCTTAACAGCAAAAAATCGAGAAGAAAGTAAGCATGAAATAACATGTTTATAGCGAAGAGATTAACTAAAAGGGTTGGAAACAGCCAACTCTGGGCAGTGAAACCTGTGGTTAATGGTTAGGGAAGACAAGCCCTTCAGAACTATTTGTCTTTTGAAACTACATGCATGAGTAAGATTTTTTTTAAACCTAAAAATTAAATAATAAATAAAAATATTAGAAAGTCAATGTTCTCTACCCTTAAAATGTAGCTAGAAAGCAAGATCACTTTTATAGCTCATAAAATAATCTCACAAAGAAAAACTAAAAGGAATACAATAACATTTTTGAGGGAAGAGAGACAGGGTTTCCCTGTGTAGCTCTGGCTGTCCTGGATCTCACTCTGTAACCCAGGCTGGCCTCAAACTCACAGAGATCCACCTGCCTCTGCTTCCCGAGTGCTGGGATTAAAGGTGTGCACCAACACCACCCAGCAATCCAACAGCATTTTAAAAAATTAAACATTTTTAAAAATTCCCAAATGCTGTCTCCTCTTCCCCGGAAGAAACGGCTCCCAGTCCCAGCACCCCGTCCCCAGTAACTGGCAGAATGACTAATAACCAGGTCATGTAACTCCTTCCCTTGTGTTCTACCAACTCCTCTTTGCAAACCATTACTCATTTACATGAAGCAGTGAGTAGTTAATGGTGTTATAATGTAGCTAGGGTGTGGTAAATGGGCCAAAATACATTTACCAGTGATTATGAGAAGGAGGAACGCCCTAAGAGTTGAGAATAATAAGTCAGAAGGCCCAATGTGGCATTCCTCCACTCCTGTAGTGGTGGTGACCCCCAAACAGGCCTCCTTCTAAGCAGACTCCTACAGCGCTGTCACCCTCCTCATAGCGAGCAGTTGACAAAATGAGAGGAATGCTTCTCAGGCGGTCACGGGAGGAGGAAGAGGGTTAATGCACCACTGAAGTGCCAGGACACCCAGTGTTTGGGGCTTTTCTCTGGGGCTTGTGGTAGTTATTAGGTCAATGATTGATTTTCTGTGCACAGTTTGTGATTTTAACCTGGTTCCCCTGAATTGCCTTTCATCTTCCACACCCTACCTCTTCCCCCAGCCCCAATGTCATGAGTTAATGACTACAGATTCTTTAGTATTTGCTTAAGGGCAATAAATATCACAAGCCGGCTATTAGAAAATCGTTAATGCATCCTGACTCACGCACACCTCTGCTCTCTTAGCTTAGGAATAAGACAGAAGTGAGTGTACTGCAGTCTCAGGGATGTGCAGTGTGATAACAATGGACCAGGCCCAAATGGCCCAGAGAAGGAAAAGCCATCATCTCCTGCTCAGCCTGTTGAATGGAGGCGGTTCTAAAGTCTTCTTCACCTGGGAGGCAGGATACGGGTTCAGTGGGCTGTTTGAAGAGAGCTGTCTGCTGAAACCTTGATGTACTTCAGGGCCAGGAGAGAGCGTGAGAGGGCTCACTGGAGGCTGCCTGCGCCGAGAGGGGCCACTCAGGTTTGTGGTGGAAAGAGACGGGTTGCTAAGGGAGAAGAGTCTAAGTGACGGGTGAAGAGCAGACGCACTGGCCACAGATGTCTGTGGGTGGCTATTGAGGGATGAGGATAGCGTAATCTTATTGAGTGTGGCTTGGATGGAAGGGTTACTTCGAGAACTCTGGAGACCTGCAAGATAATAAATTACAAGTTTCTTGTTAGGACTTCAGATCAAAGCTTTTGTTTCCCCAAGAGTAAAGCCAACTTCCCACTAGCTAGGTGATGACTGTGTGTGTGAAGAAGTCTCTGGGCAGCTCTCCTACTGGAAATGACTGGGGTGTACCAATGAAAAGGAAAGGAAACAGCATACATTTACTGCTTCCAAAGAGGAAAAATGCTGAGAAAACAGCCCCGGGGAAGCTGGAGCAGGTGAGTAGCAGTGAGCTCTGCTCCACCTCAGGGAAAGGAGCCTGAGGCTACACAACCCTCGATTTGCAGCCCCTAGGGCATGTGCCCTGTCACATGGCCTCGATCCTCCATGACCATCAGTAAACATGTCCCCACACCCTACCTAGACCTCTTAGCCTTACAGTCAGTCCCTCACTCTTGATTTTGGCCTCTTCATAAGCTGTCTGCTAACAGTGTTTCCAAACTCAGGGAAAAGATGTTTCTGACAGTCCTGTTCCTTTGAGGTGCAGCTAAGAGAAGAGTTCCAGGAAGCTGGGACCCCATTCTGTGCCCCACTGGACACAGACAGCTCAAACCCAGACAGAATGACTCCATTCCGTGAACAAGAAAGCTGCTGCTGTTGCATGTATTTCAACAATGCCACAGCCATGGTTAGTTCAGTTCACCGCTCTTATGCTAAAAGCTGGGAAGCAGAAATGCGTGTTTATGTTGATAAAAATTTGTTTGTAGGGGTCAGGATAGCTCAGTGGCAGAGCACTCGCCTGGAATTCTTGAGGCCCTTGGCAAAATCTCTAGTACCATGAGCAAAACCAAGCCAAACCAAAGCAGAAACAAGTAAGAATAGCCGTCCGCAATCCCAGCCCTTGGGGGCAGAGGCAGGAGAACCAGGAGTTCAGATCTGCTGGCTGGAGGCCAGCCAGGGACACATGAGAATGTCCCCAAAAAAACCCAACCAAACCCAACCAAACCCAAACCAGGGCCAGCCAAATGCTCAATCGGTAAAGGCACTTGGTTCCTTGACTTCTACGTGTGTACTGTGCTTTCACGTGTGCACACACGCACACCAAGTAAAACTATAACAAAAAGAAAAAACTGACAAAAATTATGGAAATGAAGAAATTACAAAATCAACTATTTTAGCTGGCAAAATGATGATGATTTAATTAAATTATTATTATTTTTTAATGGAGACAGGGCATCTATCAGGCAGACCAGGCCTGAGTAGAACTTGATTTGTAGCAGAGGATGACCTTGAACCTCTGAAATTCCTGCTTCTACGTCACAACTGCTTGGATGCAGGTGTGGAACGCCACACCTGATACAAAACTGCTAATTTTAAGGAAGCTTATCTACTTAGTGTGTGAGATGTGTGTGGTGGCACATGAGCCCTGGCGCACAGGCAGTCAGAGGCCTGCTCTGTGGAGTCGGCTCTCTCCATCCACCTTTATGTGCGTTTTGAGGATTAAACTCAGGTGGCCAGGCTTGGCAACAAGCGCTTTTATCTACTGAGCCATTTCACAGCCTGAAAAAATCCTTTCAGAGTTAGAAATGACGGTTATGGTAGACTCCTGATAGCTATCCACCACTCAATCAATGAGAACAGGAGACCCAGGAGCTTGAATAGCAAGCAGAGCTGAAAGTCTTAACACTGATTATA
>CABHPH010150325.1:0-27549 GCA_902168325.1 Peromyscus nudipes
CCTTACCTTACCTCGGAATGTTGCTGCACTGAGGCCCAAGCCTTCAACTCAGTGGTGCTAAGCCTTCCTAATGCTGAGACCATTTAATACAGTTCCTCATGTTGTGGTGACCCCCAACCATAACATTACTTTGTTACTTCTTCATAACTGTAAATTTTGCTACCATTATGAATCATAATGTAAATATCTAATATGCAGGATATCTGATATGTGATCCCATAAGTGGTCGTGACCCACAGGTTGAGAACCACTGCTTCAACACATGAGGCTTTGGGAGACATAAAGCCCATTATCTAACTGCAGAAAGCAGGGGGTGGCATAGTCATAGTGGTAGGGCAGCTGTCATGTTGGAAGTAAATTCAAGCAGGGAAAACGCTTGGTAAGAGGTCATTGCATCCATTAGCCATAGTGGAGGCCGGCTAGGAGCTGAAGGCTCAAAGTCCCCCTCTTCAAATTTGATAGTATGGCTGCTTGTTATTTGCTACCATCATCTTCTTACTCCATCATGGTGGGGAAAATGGTGAAGACTGGAGGGTTGGAAAACCTCTAACTTCTGCATATGGAAGACAAGGTCTGGGCCATTTGGAATTGCTGATGTCTGCCAAGAGATGTCACAACCAGCCTTTCAAATAGCAAAGAGGCAAAGATCTCAGGAAATTCATCAGTGATCTGTTGGTCCACTTTTGTATGCAGAGGCTAGAGGGATGCCGCCTACGGAACATCAAGGACAGCTTTGCATTTTGAATGATTCGCTTTAGAGATATTGTTTGCCTCTCCAAAGCTCCGGTCTGTGAAATTCCTGAGATCTGTGAACACCAAACTTAAAGTTCTCTGGAGCCCTCTGAAGACCACAGAGTCTGGGGGCAGCAGTGGCAAGGGGCACTGAGCATGGGAAGAAGAAAGACAACCACTGGGTAAGGTGAGCTTGTGTGCATGAAAGGCCATGTTGTAATTATCTCCCAACATGAGCACTGGCCGTTCTAGGCTGAGACGTCATAGTCAAGTAGTCTTTGGCAGCTTCTCCTTCACACTCGTGGACTGCACCCCACAAGTCCATCTCAGTGTTTCCAGTTCTGATGACGCACAGTGAGATATTCATGGGAATTCCCTCAGCCTGGAGGTTCCTCCACAGTTGGCATGCCCATGCAGAGTGTAGAACAATATATAGAACGGGCAAGCTGCCACCCAGTTACTGAGTTTCTTCTAAGTAGTAGGGGATCAATAATTTTTTTTCTTAAATCCGGTCTTTAAAAGGTGAGCAAGTGAAGACACACATGTTGAATAATAGCAAAGTGTTCAGTGTGAAATCAACTACATAAAGTTCTCTCTAAAAGTGCTCTCTATTCCAGAGAACTTAGTTTCTCTGCATATCCTGTGGTTTCTGGTCCTTCTCCACTCAGAGTTCATGAGTGACCAAGACTCTCTCATCTCATTTCACACCCAGAAAAGGCAATAAGTTTTCATAGAATAAATGAATGAATAAATGGGTTGAGACATCAGCAGATAAAGTGGAAGTTTAGCTCCTGTATTTCCCATCTCCAGAGTGATCAGAAATTGGGGTGTGGTACTCTTGTTGGCTCTCTGTTTTCAAAAGACTCATTCCTCCCATCTTCCCTCCACTTCAGCTACCCATTTGTCACTGATGAAGTGTACTTCTGCTGTGCTGTGGGTGTGTCCACAAAGTTAATATATTGGAAAGTTTTGTCTTTTTCTTCTTTGAGATGGGTTCACTATGCAAACTCAAGATCCTCTTGCCTCAGGCTTCAGAGTGTTGAGGTCATAACATACCCAGTTTACACTAGAAACAGTCTTCAAACTCATATGCTGATGGTTTTCGGAGGTGGGACCTCTGAGGATCCTTAGGGCTAGAGGAGGTCATGAGGGTGGGGTCTCCATCATGCCATTAGTGGTTAGGTCAGAAGAGGACAAGGCCTGAGCCAACAGACTTGCTGTCTTCTTGTGATGTCTTCCACTCTGTGAGTGCACAACAGGATTCTTAGTGATACCATGATCTTGGGATTCCCCGTCTGTAGGACCATAAGATAACTACACCAACAAAGGTATACTCTCAGAAACCACCCATCATGTGATATTCAGGCCTGGAAACAGAAAACAACTAAGTTACTTAACCTTTGCATCTCCAAACCAAGAGTGATAAAAGGCTGTCGCAAAGCACTGCAAAGATGAGGAACAACATGTAAAGTCGTTATTCCAAGGGTTGATAGAGAACAAGGACTCACCAGAAGAACAGATAAGCAATCCCTTCATGATGTCAGGAGAAGCGTAAAATCCAGAAAGGGGAATTTCTGTTTGATCTCCCTATTCCTTGTTGCAGGAATGAATGGAGGACACAGAAAAGCTGTTTGGGGGTTTTGTGTGGGTAAACCTCCAAGGTGCATACATCCCACTGTTGAAAGGAGGTGGGAGTGGCCAAATTTGATGACAGTGGCTTGACTGAATGTATGACACGTCCTTTCACTAGGGACATGCTTGAGGAAGGCTCCTTTGGTGCCATATGAAGATAATTTGTTTTTAAAAAGCTTACTTCTAGTTTTCTTGCCATCAATGGCAAGATTTTGGAGAAACTGGAACCTGTGCCTTTAGCTCGGCACAAAACCTTCCTATTGTAAGGAGAACGTGAATGCTCGCAGTCAGTATTAGCTAGCCCCGCTGTCTGTAGTGCTGGATGCTACCGACAAAATGAATCCTTGGACTCCTTAAACTCAGACCCGACTATGAGGCTTTTGGAAAACCCTGTCATTGACTGTGAGGTGGTTTTGCCCAGTTCTTGAAAATCCACAGGCATTATGGGACAACTGCCAGCTCCCTGGGTTCCCAGGAAGCTTCCTTACCAATATAATGGCCCGTCGAGGATTAAGAGTCATGCCACATCTGTCCAGCCAGACAGCTGAAAGATTAGCCTCCAACTCTGCTTCTCCTCTTTCTGTGCATGTGAGCGAAAAGAAACCACAAACCAAATTCCAGATTTCTGTTGATAATGACTTTATAGAAACAGAATATGGCCTGTCTGGTGCGGCTGGCAAATGTAAACCAAGAAAACTGCATGATTTCAAAACGTCTCTTTAAGTCTGTGAATTCACCTCTGCCAGCACAGTACTTACCAGGTGGGGAGTTATATTTTACAAATGCATAAAGAAAAGAGTTGTTTTGATTTTAGAAATCTATATGTGGGAACCATGCTTCACAGTAGTTTTTAAACTAGTTAAAATAATTTTTTAAAAAAGAGTTTAAGCAGAGGTACCCTATATTTGTGAACAATGCTTTTCCCAGAAGTCATGGGTTATTAAATGAAAAATCTCAGTGAAAGTCATGGGTTATTTCCCTATCAGTTATTGGTTGGAAAGGCCCCATAAATGCCCTAAATGAAATAAGCTATTGCCATTGCTCTTATTTGCCCACCATAACTAGATGCTATCATCTAGTTACGGAAGATACCATGCATACTGATTGCAGGACATAGAGAAATCATGAACTGACTATAAAATGCCCCTGCTGGCTAGCTTTTATAGTGCTGGAAGTGCTATACAGGCAGCTAGAGGAAAAAGACTTCAAGAGCTGGACCTTGCATGCTGCATTACCAACCTGCCAGTCAAGACGTGTCTGTGGGTAAGGTAGTAGTAGACTGTTTATGGGGGTAACCAACTGATCTCTTGATTGGATTTGAGGCCTGCTCTACAGGCCTCATGCTTGGTATTGTGAACAGTCAAAACTCATGGTTAGGAAACTCCAAAAGGCAGTCTAAATACACAGAAATGAGCTCAACTCAGGCTTTTGGAGGACTTCTGGTGGTTAGATAAAAGCCAGCATTCCTCAGGAATTTGTGAAACTAGTTCCCCTCTACCAAAAGGAGTCATTTCCCTCTGGCAGAAGGGACATAAGGCTCCATTGACATATACCTGTGGTTGCATATCAAAGCCCAGGCTGGCCTCCAGGCTCCCTCAGTATCACAAGTACCTGTTATACATTTCAAAGTCCATGCTAGCATCCTAGCCCTTCTCACCTCCTCAGGCTTCCCCCTCCCATTTTTTCTCTTTATAACAGCAAGATCCCCCCACCCCCACTGCGGCTAGTCTCATTATGTCCTCTCTATTCTCTACCACTGGTATTCTCCCCTCTCACAGATAGCCTTGGTCATGTCCAGTCTACTTGTTTCTCTCTCTGCTCTGGACTCTTCCAGACTCCTCTAGTTGTTGTCTCTCAGATCTACAATAAAAACTTAATGTATCATGGAGTGGTCATGTAGCCAGTTTCTTTACTACACCCTCTCACAGTTCCTAGTACAAAGAAGGAAAAAAAAGATTTTCACCCAAGAGACTAGAAAAATAAGAAAAATAAAATCCAAAATAAATAGAAAATAAGAAAAATCTAATAACAATTTGAGATGAAATTGAAAATAGAAAATCAGTAGGAAAAAATCAACAAGACAGAAAGCTTGTTCTTTCAAAAAATATTCATCAGGATTGGAAAACTTCAAGCTGTATTAACTAAGAAAATAAATGGAGAGAACATATATTGTCAGAAACAGAAATGAAAGAGGAGACATCACTACAGACCCTATGGACATTTAAGGATAGTAAGTAAATACAATGAATGAATCTTTACCTACAGGTTTGACACCCTTGGATCCATTCTTAGAAAAGCAGAATCTGTCAAAATCCACATAGAAATAGCTCAACAGGCCTATAGCTACAGAAATACAAAATACTAATTTAGATATTGTCTTAGTTTCTTCTCCTGTTCCTATGATAAAATATGCTGACAAAGGCAGCTTAAGGGAGGCATGGCTTATTCAGTTCATAGCTATAGCTTGTCATAGCTGGGAAGTCATAGTGGCAGGAACTGGTCATTTCACACCCCAGTTAAGAATGGAGTGCAAGGGGTTGGGGATTTAGCTCAGTGGTAGAGCGCTTGCCTAGCAAGCGCAAGGCCATGAGTTCGGTCCTCAGCTCCAAAAAAAAAAAAAAAAAAAAAAAAAAAGGAGTGCAATAGTTTAATGCATACATGCTTGTGCTCAGCTTGCTGCTTCTCTTATTCAATCCAGGTTTCTCTTTCAGGGGAATGGTGCCACCTGCAGTGGGAAGATATCCCCATCTCCACTAAGGTAATTATGATAATCCCTCACTGACGTTTTTATAGGCTGACTTACTGTAGACAATCCCCATTGAGATTCCCTTCCCACGTTTTTAGATTGTGTCAAGTTGACAATAAGACTAGCCATCACAAATGGGATTCCTAGTACATTCTACCACATACTTAGCAAATAAATTGTGGCAGCTCTCTACAGTTTCTTTCAGAAGATAGAAACAGGGGAAGATGTTACAAGAAATTAATTTATTAGTTATTTTATTGTCACTGTGCAAAATACTTGATAGGATCTGACTAAGGGAGGAAAGATTTATTTCAGTAGATGTTCCAGAGGTGCCAATCAATCATGGTGTCAAGGGAGTGGTGCAGCAGAGTTTGCTATGAGGAAGAGGAGAATGCAAGAAAAGAAGGACATAAAAAATCCTGCCCGGAGGTGCAGAGAAGCTCCGTCTTTCGGGTCTGATGGGCAGAACTCAAAGAATGTATATTTCTGATAATCTTGGGACCTCCGACCACACATTTATTTTCATTATTACTTCGTAACTGTAGTTTTGCTACTGAGCAGTATCTCAGTTCCTAAGACCATCGGAAATATGTGTTTTCCCATGATTGCAACCCACAAGCTGCTGTGGGGACTTGCTGTTCCTGCCTACCAGAGAGTCTAGATGTTTTCCTTTTTCATTTTCCTCCCTGCTGTTGGGAGAGAAAACCTTTTTGCTGTACTGGGGCTCTAGCTCACACCTGTTAGGGAACAGCTAATCCTGTCTGTCCATGGCTTTTACAGCTACTGTAATGCTATATTCCCAATTACTGGGAAGGCCAAAAGCAGCTGTGTCCACCTGGGCTGAAGTTCTTCTCTGGGCCAGATCCTGTGGGACAGCTGTAGCTTGCTTTCTGCCCTGGAGGAAAAGCTGAGTTGCCTTTAGGGAGAAGTCTGTGGAAGGGAGTGGGGTCTATGTTAAAGCCAGTGAGTGACTCACCAGCCTGGCTTGAAGGACCTTTGCAAGAAACATCGAACAACTGCGTGGGAAACCGAGGGAACAGAATCATCTAGAAGCTGGCTGAGGAATTCTGTGCAAAGGGGCTTGAACTCTTTTTGATAACGGAAAGATGAGAAAGATGGTAACATGCAATGCAGCAAACTCTAAGAATTATTTTGCATGGGGTCAATGTGAAAGCTGCTATTCAAACTCCACAACTATAGTGTCTGACTGACAGTGACTTAGATGTGAAGATCGTTTCAGCAAAACTGACATTCTCCTTGCTGACAGCCACAGGGGAGTTGCTCTCTGAACTGAGAGTGAGAGCATATGGTGTGGATGACACCTTTGTGCCCTTTTTGAGTGCAAGACATAAAATAGAAACTATAATTTTGATATAAGGATCTGAAATTTAGGACATACCCTGTTGAGGGTAAAAAGTGCCCAGTAGGGCCATATGTCTGTAATGGACTGCAGCTATGGGGAGGCAAGACAAAAGCTCCCTGAGCTTGTCAGTCATTCTGACTGAAATGCTGGGCAGAGGTGGGATTCATAGAGATGGGCCCTCAGGACAGTGTCTGCTGGAAGGAGCAGCGGAGAGATGAGCAGCTTGTCCTCTGTGCTCACTCAGCTCACCACCCAGATGCCCATTTGTGTTGTAAGTGTGAGACCCAATGGAGTGAAAAGATCAGTTTATATAGATTTTCATTTCTTACTATGATTCCTTGGGGGTCTGGCCAATCCAACATTCTCTGTCTCCCTCTCTCCCCCCCCACCCCCTGCATGTTCTTAAGGGATCTGATGGGTTAGCTCTTTGCCTTAGTTATCTAAGGCCACACTCTTCTTGCTTGCGGAACGGGCAGTCACAGTGATTCTGGATGACTAGACTCTGTGATGCATTCACAGATGCTCTGGTTTAGCTTTCTTAGCTTTCTTGCATCTCCTGCCAGCTTCTTTAAGAGCATTTTTTTTTTTTTTTGGTTTTTCGAGACAGGGTTTCTCTGTGTAGCTTTGCGCCTTTCCCGGAACTCACTTGGTAGCCCAGGCTGGCCTTGAACTCACAGAGATCCGCCTGGCTTTGCCTCCCGAGTGCTGGGATTAAAGGCGTGCACCACCACCGCCCGGCCTTTAAGAGCATTTTATGATGACTTTCTTTCCTGGCATTAGCTCAGAAACAAATAAATGGCAGATAGTTTCCCAAGAGGTAAGTGCAGCCACCTGGACAGCAGTACCTGCCAACGTCTTGGCTGCCAGTCTCAGGTTATGGATTGAGAAAGAAAAACGAGGGAAAGAATGTGGTGGGTAGACCCTACAGGGTCACACAAACTGCTGTGGGAAGGTGTCCTGAGATGTGACTGGCACATTATCTGATAAGAAAGTTCAAACCTAAAGCAGAGAGAGAAACTCACACACAGTCAAATAGTGAAAGCAGGCAGGTAGAAGTCGGCTTGTGCAAGGGTTCATTGACTATGACCCAATTATCTATTTGGATTTCTAAAGGCCAGGGACTATACAGTGAGTAGGAGGGTCAGCTATTGTCCATCTGGTATGGGGGATGCTGAGAGAGTTGCTGTGTTTTGTTCATTTTTTGTTCATTCGAACATTTCTTCAATGAACCCTCCCAAGCACATTCTGGGTTCAGGTACTGGGCATGAAAGGATGAATGGAATTTAGGGTCCTTCCTTGGACAAGGTCTCTGGATTGATCTAATGGAGCAAGCAGAGATGAAGCTGGCCAGTGATGACAGAGTAGGAGAGGGACAGCCCAAGGCAGAGGTAGATTATATCCTACAGATTTACAGAACTCATGCTTGGAATGGTTTGCAGGTGATTTTTGCAGATGACCTTGAGGTTTGCTGGATGGGAATGCTAGGGGAAGGGAAGACAGATCATGTATGGCTGAAAGCGGAGACTTTTCCAGGTAATTTGCAGAGTGGAAAGTGGTTCACTGGAGCTGGAGGAAGGTCAAAGGGGCTGCTGGGGATGATGTTGGAAACACACAGGTGCTATTACATGGGAATTAAATGTGTATTCCTTTGGCCTGAGGCTGTTTCCTGCATTTAAAATCTGTCAAGGATATGGTATGCACATGTTAGCAATTTATACTTCAGGGACAAGAAATCTATGAGATCCTATTTTGAGCTGACATTTGATAGGTCTGAGGTTAGGTAGAATTGAAGGATGGCGTTGCAGATGGGGCCATTGTGGAAACAGATGCAGGCCCAAAGTCCCTGTGCAGAAGAGTTATTGGGGAGGTGCCTTCATGAAATGGAAGAGAGGAAGAAGCAGACATGGGAAGGCAAGGTAAGCCATGAGGGAGTGCTGGGGACAGGCATCATCTATGCAGGTCCTGATCACCCCTATGTGAATAGAGTGCTGGAGGCTTGTGAAGGGTCTACTCTGGGCCTCAAACCTATCAGCCCTCTGCAGAAATCTGAGGTCATTTCTCCAGGTTTCAGGCCAGAACCTTCTGAATGCCAACAATGAAAGATCTGACAATCATGACTACCAATGGAGATGGGACAGATGGGCCTGGGACTTGGAACAAGCTTTGCATCCATGTGGCAGGGCAAGATTGGGATTAGGGGACTGTATGAGGGTGCAGCCTCCATCTCTGGCCCAGTGTTCATCCTTGGTTTCCTTCTTACGTAAGAGAAGTATTAATCTATAGATCTGTTTGGAATGTGCCATGCTAATGTCAAACGTGCTCAGACATGAAGGGCTCTGACAACTGTTGTGATCTTAAGTTAGTAATTAATGAAGCTGAAATGTCTTCTAAGAACTCTGTGAAGAACACTACTAATGAGCTGGCACAGTCCCTGTAGCTCAATGCCTTGGGGCGCTCCTGTGGGCCTCCTCCAAACTTTCTTACCATCCTCCTCCTACCTCCACCCCAAGCTAAATGACGGGTTATTCTGTTTCTAAGCTTCCTATCTGACTCTCATGTGCACCATGTAAGATAGATAGTACATGGCTTAATTGGGCCCGCTAAGCTGGGCTGAATGTTTAAGGACATGGGATCATGCCGTGCATTGTGTGCAAATTGCTTTCCTTTTACTCAGTAGTGATTTTGACTTAATGAGTCCATTTTTTTTTTAAATGTGTTGAATGACACTCTTGTGTGATTGTTCTTCCTTAGCCCATGGGCTTGGTCACTCAGTCACCTGCATCTTTCTGTAATACTCGGCATATGAGAAGCACACCTCAGTCCATTCTTTTCACCCAGAGCCACTGCTGGGCTTTCCTTCCGGTCACTTTGGTTGGTTTTGACTGAGTGCTGTCCTGCTCCCCTGTCATTGCTCCCAGCATGTGGTCCTAGGCATTTTTTTCCTGTGGAAAAGTTGTGTTGTAGAGTCCATGCAGACTTTATTCATGGAGTTGCTAACATCCATCAAATTCCCAAGTGGTTGGACCAAGTTTCCCTCACATGGCCTGTGAACAGTCTCCACAGCTCCATGTCCTCACTGATGCCGGGTGTCCTCAGAGCTTCACTATGTTGCCAGATTGATGGCTCAAGATGGCACTGGCTTGTGGATCTAGTTTATAATTCTCTGGTTACTAAGCAACCTCTTGGGATTATTAGAGTGTCCGCCTTTGCCCAATCCGATTCTGTAGATCAGGGGTAGGAGAAGGGAGCACCAGGGTGGGGAGGGGCAGAGGTTGGCCGCAGCACTTTTTATCTGCCTTTTGATCTTGTTGCCATGGGTTTCAAGTTCATCTTCTGAAGAATTACATTCATTCTGACTGATTTGAGAGATTTCTATTCTCTACACATTTTCTATGAAAATCTTGGACTCTGGAGAATTTAGATTTTAATGTTTTCCCTAACAACTTAGACCACCAAATATTGACATGAGAAGGGTACAGGGTTCTGGGTCTTTGGAGAGCTCAAGGCTATAGCAGTGAACAGATTTTAAGCAGTTAGACTCTGCAAAGTACAGCACATGAGCTAAGACCTTCACTTGTCTCTGGGGCTTCTCTACCTTTCTGTCCTGACTGCTCCCCTTGATCAGTTGAGATGCTGGGAGACCTAGACTGGACCTCCTTATTTGCTTAAAAAGTTACCTGTATGAGTTTGCAAATAGCTTAGTAGCCGTTTGGGAGTGTCTTACTTCATGGAATTGGTTTTGAGGGCTTCCGTTAAGGAGTCTGCCATAAACAGCATAATTGACCTTTACTATCCAAAGAGGACTGGTTCCAGGACCTTCTGCAGGTACTCAGTCCACAAAATGAAATGGCACAGTCCTTGCATGTAACGTACATACATCCCTCTGTAGTTTTATTGTTAACTGTTCGTGGCTCGTGTGTGTGCGTGTGTGTGTGTGTGTGTGTGCGCGCGCGCGCGCATGCGCGCGCGCATATGTGTGTGATTGTGCGCATGTGAAGGATAAAGGACAACCCCGGGGCTTGCTTCTCATATTCCAACTTGTTTGAGAGACTCTTTGTTGTCTTTCCATGGGCACAAAAGGCTATGTGGCCCATGAGCTCCCGGGTTCTCTTTCCTCTGCCTCCCATCTCTTGTAGAAGCACTGAGATTGAAGCTGTGTGTGCTTCCAACATTGGTTCTGGAGATTTTGGCTCAGGTCCTCATATTCACACAGCAAGGACTTTACCCACTGAACCATCTCCCCGGTCCTTATTTTTTTTAAACTGATGTGCCAAAACGAAAAGAAGTTGTATAAATTAGCAGGGCACTATGTTTTAGTACATCAGATTAAATATAACTATGTCCTCAAACACTTAACTTTTCTTTCCTTCTTTTCTATCTATCTATCTTTCTTTCTTCCTTTCTTTCTTTCTCTCTCTCTCTTTCTTTCTTCCTTTCTTCCTTTCTCTCTCTCTCTTTCTTTCTTCCTTTCTTCCTTTCTCTCTCTCTCTCTCTCTCTCTCTCTTTCCTTTTTTTCTTTTTTTTTGGTTTTTCGAGACAGGGTTTCTCTGTGTAGTTTTGGTGCCTGTCCTGGATCTCGCTCTGTAGACCAGGCTGGCCTTGAACTCACAGAGATCTGCCTGACTCCATCTCCTGAGTGCTGGGATTAAAGGCGTGTGCCACCACAGCTCGGCTAATTTAACTTTTCTTTATGCTAAAATCATTTCTTCTGGCTTCTTGAGACACAAAGTACTCGATTGCCATCTCCGGCGACTCTGTTGTGCAACAGCATCCCAGAACTTGCTCCTATCCAGCAGCAACTGAGTATTCCTTATTAATCAACCATCCCCATCCTTCTCTCTCCATTTCCATTTCTACCTCTAGACTTTATGTAAGTTCTAGGTGACTTTTGTCATGGAATACAGTGGAACAGGTGTTATGCTGTAGCATTCAGGACTGACTGTGAAGTTGAGTCTAGATTGTTGATCTGATTGGATGGGAAACATTTAGAAAAGTAGTAAAGTATCACCCTGAGTGTGTCTCCTGGCTGGGTGGTGGTGGCACAGGCCTTTAATCCCAGCACTCGGGAGGCAGAGGCAAGTGGATCTCTGAGTTCGAGGCCAGCCTGGTCTACAGAGCTAGATCCAGGAAAGGCACAAAGCTACACAGAGAAACCCTGTCTCATAAAACCAAAGGGGAAAAAAAAAGAGTGTGTCTCTTGGGGGTTTCTAGATATGATTAACTAAGGGGTGTGGGAAGAGTACCCCTAAGTGTGGGGGGCACCATCATACAAGGAAGAGTCATACAGAGTGAAAGAGAGAAGAAAAAGCTCTCTGTCTAGGCATTTCCATGCTTTGCTTCTTGGCCACTGTGATATGAGCATTTGCCTGCTAGGCCCTCGTACATGATGGAGAGGTGTCTTTAAAGCTGTGAGCCACAAGAAATCCTTTCTCCTTTTGATTGTTTCCCCAAGTGTTTTATAACGACAACTAATAGCTGATTAACACAGCGATAGAGTATTTTGTTATAAATGTTTTCTAACTGTAGCTGGTTGAATTCAAGGATGTAGAATCCTTGATACAGAAAGGGCAAGAGCAGCTAGCATGAAGCAAATCTATGTTTAATTTGCCCAGTATTTAAGACTGATAACTTCTTAGTACTGGGGGCATAGTGGTGGGCACAAGAGTCTCTTGTGCCCTGTAGTTTACACTGTCCTGGGGGAACCTGGCCACCACTCATTAAATACAGAATCAAGCACTTTGCTTCTGATGCCAGGCGGATGGCAGGACCCAAGTGCAAGGAAGCAGTTGCCAGTGAACAGGGAGGGCCAGTGTGTGTTTGGGGCAGAGGTGAGATGATGTACAATGCCCTGGATTTGAACTCTCCATGATGAGGCAGCTAGAGAGGTTGGCATCTACAGTGGGGTAGAAGTTGGTGGTCCCAGAGTACACAGGCTCCCTGAGTGTCCCCAGCTGAGGGCTAGAACACAGAAGGAATGTAATGTTCTCTTCTTTCATCTTTGGTCAGCATTCTGGGATGAGATGCAGTGATGCTTCAGGAGTGTTCTCCTACATGCAACAGAAAGTGACTGTGCAGAGATGGATGGGATTCTCCTCAGTATGGACAGGAAGTCAACTAACCACACCAGTGACAGCCCCCACCCCAGCACTTCCCAGCCCATCCAGTCCCTGCTGACATCCCATCTGTGGGTTCCCATACAGTTCCTAGGAACTCAGATGGCAGAGCCCATGATGGTTCAGGGGCTCTGGGCACAGATGAGGGGTACCACATACCTTTGACTATCTCAGGGACCTGTGGCTCTCAACTCCTCCACTTGACTGGGGTCTGGAGAGGCATGTGGAATTCTGGGCTCATAGTTACTAATGAATCTTGCACATGAAAACTGTATGTTGCCCACTGGAAATAAAATTAAGGATTTGTGTAGGTTTTTTTTATTCTTTGGATCACTCCCCAATACCTATACATTATATACTGGAATACATTCAGCGAAAGGACATTAAATTCAGAAAATTACTTGAACATAATATTTCTGAAGATGTTTGATTAGAACAAGGTTGACAATAACAAAATCCTTTCCTAGTCATCTCCAATTGTTCCAGGATGGTGTCTCCCTTTGAATATGGAACAACTTCAGTTGAAATGTCTTTGTGTTTCTACACTTCAGTGAAGAGTTTGATGGGGGGAGGGGAGGAGCAAGGAAGAGAGAGCTGAACTGTGCTGTTCAGACCCTGACAAGCTGGAAGCAACTCATGGGTATGCATATATTCGTAGAAAGCCCGGGCTTGGAATGGAACATGGCATGTTATTTCAAGGACAAGTGGTTTCCCCTTGTCTGAAGAGGGGAAACTGAGGAAGAGTGTGAGAAGAAGGGGCTCATGTAATGACCTGTAGTCAGCCAACCATGATAGGAGCTGGCAAACAACATCCATTGGCATTTGGGAAGCAGCTGCTGCCCATGGTGGTACTTGCACCCTGGGCATCGTGGCATTCAGAGTTAAAGGTGCTGAGTAGAGAGCTGGGTTGGGGTCTAGGTTTGGTCATCAATCTAGCCACTCTTGCAGTTGGATAGTGGAGAGCCGGGCTGTGTTGTTTCTCTTTTTTCCTACACTACAGCTATCTCCTGCAGAGTCTGCTCTCACCAAGAATCTTCTGTCTTTAAGCAGAGGGTGGTGACCTGGACCAAGGGAGGTCCTGTTCCTGAACCACCCACAGTGGAAATCCAGAGTCCTTGTCAAGGGGATTCCTCTCCAGCTTCTCACAAGTCACCGTGTCCACTCAGCAGTGTCCCATGTGCCTCAAAATGTATCACAACATCCTAGAGACAGCATGCCTCCTTCCTTTTGCTAGTCAGTTACTATTCATTTTCTCCTAGAACAATGCCCATCCTTAGAGAGCTCTGAGGAACCACTGATTTCCGTTCTTTGCAGCCCATTCTCTGCTCACTTCTAAGATGCATGTGAACACTGCAAATGCAGCAGTGGAATCATCCTGTGTCCCCAGAGATGACTCCATGGGGCTGGCTCTGACCACTCACATGGTGACCACAGCGTGCACATGTATGAGGCCTCCTCTCTCAGGCACTGCAGTTCTGGGAGCCAGCCTTCTTTACTCACAGATGCTGTGAGTTTTCCAGTGCCTCACAGGTGCCCCCATTCACCGATGCCTCTATTTCCACCTCCAAAGTGCTCATCCCTTATAAGTATATGGTCTAACTCTACCGGTGGTATTCATCCTTTTCTTTGTTCTGCCCATTGTCTATCTGCACTCAGCTTCTAAATTCACCCCATTCTTTGTTCTGTTGGGGATACCCCAGGAACCCCCATCAGACTTTGTGTCCCTGCTGCTTCTCTTTATCTTCCTCATTATCCCAACCCAGCTTCTTATTTTCCATCCTCTAACTGCCTCTACTCAATCTGAGGCCATCGAAACCCTTCAGTTTGGAGTTAAAATACCCAAAGATATATCCTCTTTGGGCAACTTTTTTTGCTGGACAACTTTGTATTTGTAGTTTAGCCTCTCTTGGCCTTATTTCCTAATTTGTCAAGTAAGGCCATAATCCTCCGGAGGTCTAACACAGAAAAAAAAACCCAACCCCATAGCTGATTTAGAGTCTGTAACACAATGTCAATTTCCCTGTCAGTCACAGGTAAGGTCGCACCCTTCTGCAAGATAAGAATCTACCTGCCCTAGGACACTCTCTTTTGAATTCAAAACAAAGCAAAACGCACTGCTGAAATGAGAAGCAGTGTTTCTGCTTCAATCCAGAAGATGGCAGTGTTGAAACAGGAATGTCACAGCTTCTCCAGTCCCGGAGCTCTGTAGAGAGAAAATTTATTCAAGAAACCCCAATAAAATGAACGTCGTCTGTTCCTTGCTGGGGAGGACTTGTATGCATGATGAAGAAGAAATGCTTTCCCTCAAGCCATTAAATGTGGACTTCACATAGGTTTCTGGAAAAGGCTGTTAAAATGCAGCACACACACCCTCCCTGACCCAGGCCAAAGTTTGCTAGTTTCTGGTCACCTGAGGCCCCAAGGCTGATGGTCTCTGTGGTTTTCTAATAGACATCTTCCCCTAGTCTATCCCATCATTTCCCTGGAACAATGAACAAAGAGGCATGGTGTCTTTGGCTGTAGTGATGGCTGGGATTAGGCCTGTCAGGTGGGAGAGGGTTAGAATTACTTTCTTGAGAAAAAACGGAAAACATCTGGTGTGGACATGCTTCTACCCAGCTGCTGAGAAAGGTTGGAGGTGGAGGGGGCTCAGGGGCCATTCTTCCGGCTCATATAGCCCTAGAGGATAGAGCTCTGCTCAGGTGGACGGATGCAGATCTTAGAGCTCCCTGCCCCTGCCTGTCCACTGCTTTCCTTGTCTCTCTGCACACACTTCATTGCTTACAGCAAGGAGACCCAGGTGTGAGGGTTTCCTGTGAGCAGGATCACATTGCGTCCTGCACAGTGGGGTTTATGCATTCTGTGTTTTATGCAGAGAGAGACCCCTTGCTTCCAGCCATGAAAATTAGACAGTCTCCTGTCACAACAGCTGCAGGGACTGAGCTAGCTTGCATCTTGGGGGATGCATTTTGTCTCCCTTCAGTGCATACACGGGGTATCTCAAAGTTCAGCCAACACTCTGACACACACTCAGCATGCATCCTGCAAATAGTGGCTCCTAGGTATTCATGCTGGTCCTACCGTCTTAACAGAAATGGCCTAGAGCGGAGCAGTATGGTAACCCTGCACTCATAGTGGGACACTGGTCCATGGCCTGCTCTTGAGCTTCTCGGACAGGAAACTCAATCAAAGGCCCCAAATCTCTCTCCATATTCAGAGAACGTGTGTGAAGTTAAACTAGCAGCTTCCTTCCGCTCCTCTAGCTTTGAAGGTGTACATGGAGGTTCCGGCACTGAGCATCTCACCACTGTCTTTCTGGAGATGCACCACCCCCACCCCAGCTTATGCCTTCTTCAGTCAACTCTCATGATAGCAATCCTCATGATAGTCTCCGTGTCTTTCACATTTTGGGGCTTCATTGGTGCTTTAGAGATGCTTCCCTATCTCCATTAAACTCTTATAACTAAGGAGCGATTGTAATCTTTCCATTCCAAGGTTCTGAGATGGCACAATGTAGGGCAGGGAGCTGCAGGACCTGGAGGGTGTAAGGGGAGATCCTGCCTTTTTTTTTTTTTTTTTTTTTTTTTTTTTTTTTTGTCTTTGTCACAAGCAATCCTTCAGGGAAAGGGATCTCAATGACCAGATCATTCTTGTTCTCATGGTCTCTGTTGTTTGTTGACTGGCAAGTCCACGAAGTGACTGGCTCTGGATGCCTAGATTAGATGTGTATATGAGGGGGTGTCCAAATGAGACTGTCGTGTGAACTGACTGACGCAGTTTCCCTCATCAGCTATTGCTGATGTCACCGAGACTCGCAAAGGCCTGAGAGGGTACCCTCTCTGCTCTGAGCTGGGTCCTCTTGTCTCTTGCCCTTGGGCTAAGATTTGTTTGATCATCTCTCTGGCCCCCATGCTTTTTTCCTATAGACTGGAAACCAGCATATGTTTCTGGGTCTCCAGTTTGTAGGCTGCAGATTGCAGGAATTCTCAGGCTGGATGATAGTGAGAGCCAATGCCTCGTGGTAAAGTCTTCACATTTTATACATGCATGAAGATTTGGTCAGCTGCATCTAGAGAAGGCTTAACATGTATGGGGGATGTATATGAGTTCTATGCAAAAAACTGTCTGTTTTCACGGATGCTATTTGAACCATTGGATACTGTGTATGGATAGGGGAGAGCTGGTTTCTGAAATAAAGAATCTTCAATGGTTACTGAAGGATGGCTGCATATATGTAAATACATTTGAAAGTGTATATGCACATGTACATTGTAACCTGTAAGTGTGTGTATGTAGCAATACATTCTATTAATTTGTCTTTTCTGACCATAATTCATAAAACAAAATAGACGAGATAAACGTTAAGTTGTGTTCTGACAAGGTCCTGGAAGACTACACCCACTTTTTATAGTCCTTCCTTCCAGGACCTGGATATTTGTACAAGAGCCCAAGGAGTGATGCCAGACCTGTGGGGTACAGCCATGGGAAACCTGCTTCCTCGGGTAAAATGAGCTGAAATGTTGATATTGTACAAAGTTTCACTCCTGCATCACTTTTCCCCTGTTCCTGGAGCAGCATGGCCCCATAGAACATGCTACCCAATAGCAGGGCATCTGAGAAGTGTTGGGAAAAAGGGAACTTTCAATGATTTTATGTTATAAACGGAAAATTTATGGGAATTTGGGGAGTCTGTTGATTTTTATTTTAGGATATATCTGAGATTTTATATTCTAATAATGTAGACATTTGGCTGTAGAGGCGTGTGTGTGTCTGAAGTAAAATGTGTCAATGGGTCAAATACAGAGTAATATCATCTACATTCAACATATTCCTTCCTGGGTTTTCTGGGGTCTGTGGGACATAACAAGAATTTATCATCCAGTTCAAATATAAGTGAAGCCTAGGAGGGCTTATGGAAGGTTTTCCTAATTTCTGTTTGGGTATTTAATTTTCTATTTATAGCCATTTCTTTGTTCTGTAAGACCCCTAAAATGTTACTTTTTCCTCCATGCCTTTACTACATGTTACATGTTAAACTATGTAGTGCTCCAAGATACCAAAGTCCGGAGGCCCCCATATCTGGGGATGTGACCTCATTAAGAAATACTCTTTGCAGATGATCCGATGAAGAAGAGACTGAGGAGTAGACCTTCTGTTAAGAGAAGGTATATCAGGGGAGTCTTTGCCGTGGAGGAGATGGGAATGGGGGGGTGAGTTGGGGAGAAGGTGGGGGGCGGGAGGGGGAGAACAAGGAATCCGTGGCTGATATGTAAAATTAAATTAAATTATAAAATAAAAAAAGAATCTAGGTATACATGGGAGATGCCAGTGAGACACAGAGGGAGCTGGATGTACAGAATGGAGGAGCAGTAAATAACCACATAGCAGAGCATATGCTAATAGAAACAGGTTAATTTAAGTTATAAGAGCTAGTTGGGAACAAGCCTAAGCTAAAGGTCAAGCTTTCATAATTAATAATAAGTCTCCATGTCATTATTTGGGGGCTGGCAGTCCAAAGAAAGTCCCACAACAAGCCCCAAACAATAATCAAGGCCCTTGGGTACCCTCATTCAAGTGGCCTGCCAGCCACTTGCAATAAATTCTGATTTGCTCTGTTGCTTTGCTTTGTTTTAAATAAAGTTTCTTTACTACTTAAAAAAAAGAGAAGGTATATGTAAAGAGTCACAAAGCAAGCCCATGTAAGTACCACTGAGTAAGGTCTGCTGGGTACCCTGCCCTGGAGTCTTAACAAAGCTGTGGCTCTACCCTGATTTCGTTTCCATCCATCAAGCCCTCTGGCTTCCAGTTCTTCATTGGACAGACACTATCATTTCTTACCATCCTTTCCTGCGGGCAGTAGGCTGTAGAAGGGGCCTGTCTCACAGAGTGGAGGCAACTTGATAGCTCACTTAAAGGATGGAATTATCTTCAGCTTCTATCATCTCACCTTTGACATGCCTTAGCAAGACTTTGAACTTCCTGAAAGTCTGGAGCAGGAAAGCAGCAACCATGTCACATACATTTGAATCCATCCATGTACCAAGGAGACCCAGGCTTCTCAGCACCACTTACGGAAAGCCCCATCTCTTCTCTAGCCTGTGTTTTTGACACCCTTGTGGAAAACCATTGCTGTAACTGTGTGGGTTTATTTCCTGGCTCCTTATTCCACTCCCTTGGTCTGTGGGCTTGTTTTTATGTGGAGACCATGCTGCTTTGATTGCTAGAACTTTGTAATATATTCTGAAGTTCTTTTTTTGCTCAAGATTGCTTACATTACTTGAATTTGTCTTCTGGTTTTATATTAATGTGAGGACTGTTTTCCTTTTACAGAACAATGTTGCTTTTTTTTTTTTGAGAGGGATGACATTGAGTCTGTAGATCTTTCCAAGCACTGTGGGCATTTGCCAATCTTTCACAAACTTGGCAGTAACTTATCGTTGCAAAGATCTTGTCCTCATTAAATTGGCTCCTAAGTATATTGTAGCTGCTGTAATTGGGTGGCACTTAAATTTTTGTTTCTCTAGAGGGCTGTCTATTTGTATGCAAAAATGTTGCTGATTTGTATATACTGATTCTGTGTCCTGCAATTTTTCTCATCTCATCTGTTCCCATCTTCCTCCATTAGCCCTGGCAAGAGCACTCTTGACTTTTTCATTGATCACTACTTGTTCAATGTCCATGCATTTGCAAATGATGCTTTATATGAGCTCAGTTTTTAATACTCTCAAGCTTATTTCGTGGTCTAGCATTTGTGCTTGAGAAATGATCAGTATCTAGTCAAGAAAAATGGCAGTGTGTTGGACAGAATGTCTTATGACTCTCTCTAACTCCATTTGGTGTGGTGTATTATTAATAGCTAATGTTCCTTTGTCAACTTTCTATCTGCACCTGCCTACTGCAGAAAACAGGGTGTTAAACACCCCCTTGTTTGTGCCATGCAATCTATCACCAGGTCTCTTCAGCCTAGCATTATTGGGTGTCCAAGCCAGAGGACAAGAGAAAGAAATAAAAATCCTCTAAGAACTGGCAAAGAATGAGCCAAATAGCTACTATTTACAGACCACATAATCTTATATATAGAACAACCTAACAACCCCACTAAGAGACTATTAAAACTGACAGACAGATTAGATCAGAAAAGCCAATTATATTTGACTTTATGTTTTTCTTCTAAAATGTTTTTCTGTCTTAGGGTTTCTATTGCTATGATGAAACACTGTGACTAAAATTGGGAGACAAATGATTTATTTCATCTTACAGCGTGGAGTTCATCATCCAGGGAGGTGAGGGCAGGTACTCAATGTAGGAATCTGGAGGCAGGCACAGACACAGAGGCCATGGAGGAGTGCTGCTTACTGGCTAGCTCAGTTTGTTTGCTTACATACCCCAGGACCACCTGCCCAGGAATGGCATTTCTCCCATCAATTATCAGTGATAAGAAGTACCATAGGCTTGCCCACAGGCTAATCTTAGGAAGGCATTTTCCATTGTGGTTCTCTCTTCTCAGCCTCTGTCCACTTTCAAGAACTTCTACCTGGGATGCTGTAGGTTGGTGTTTCTTCCCCCCCCCCATATTATAAATATATTTCACTCCATTTCCACATGTATGTTTCTATCACCACCAAGAAGAAATCCGTCTTTTATGTTTTATAGGCAAGGGGTTTCTTCCTCCTTCTTGGTTGATTTTAAGAGTTTTCTTTTTCTTTGGTCATCTGCAGTCTAAACATGTAACATTTTGGTAATTATTCTGCCCTTTGTTGTCTGGACTTCCTAGATCTACAATTTGGCTTCTGTCATTAATTTTAGAAAATCCTGAGTCATTATCACTTCAAATTTTCTTCTGATCTGTTTCCTTTCCTTTTCCCTTCTGGCATGCCAATTATGCATGTGGTACTCATTTTGAAGTTGTTCCATAGTTCCAGAATGTTCTAATTTTTTTCATTCATTTTTTTTCCTCTCAGTATTTTGGATGAGGGAGTTTCCACTGAGTTATGTTTAAGGTTGTTGACTCATTTTAGTTATGTTCCGTCTTCTGTGGAGCTCTCGGGGTATTCAGAATTATCAGAATGATCTTACTTTCCATTATCTATTTTTAATACTCTCAGGATTTCCATCTCTCATCTTTCCTGACTTGTCTGATGCAGATGGTATACTCCTCTTATGGTGTCAATTACAATTATTTTAAATTCTCTATCTCATAGTTACCCAACCTGTGGCTTATTTGAAGTCAGTTCTACTGACTGCATTGTCTCTTTGGATGTGTTTTTCTCCTGACTTCATTCAGCCTTGTAATTGTGTTATTGCTCTAAGCCCAACAGGACCTATTGAGCAATCAGAATTTAGGTAAATAGGCAAAAGCCCTGCAGGTGTGTGGTCACTTGTGTGCCCTGAGCACTTTAAGTGACTGGCACTCAGGAAAGAGAAAGAAGACTGGCAACGTATGCTGATCAAATGTGAAGACAAAGAAGTATTAGGAGAGTCTTTAGGAGGAAGGCCATGAGCCCAAATCCACCCGTGTCTTCTTTTCCAACTCCATTCCTCGATAGGATTGCACAGGCACATGCTTATGAGTGGAAATGAGGAAAGGAATAGCTTAGTGGATGTTCTGATGCTCACAGACTTATACCAGCTCATGTTGCACATGATTGCAAGCTATCCCCAGGGAGACTCCTGGGTCTAAAGACAGCAACCTCAGCAGTGGCTTGTAGCAGCTTGGCTTTAAGTCTGCTTGTGCTGTTGATGCTGGCACACACCGTCCCAGCTCTGTGTGCTCATGTGCTAGCTTCCTTCCTCTTTGCCAGCTTTGGCTGTCCTGTGTGTCTAGCTAAGCCTCTTTATATTTCCATGCTATTTGGGGAAAGCTGTTTTATATTTCAGTAGGACTCCATGGCTATAAGAATTTCTTTGAAACTGTCCAACACCTTCCTATCCTGCTGGCTCTGGCCTGCCAGGGTAAAGGGCAGCACCTGAGTTTTGTTGTGTCAGGGACTCAACAAGGGAGGTCTATAAAGCTAATCCTGCCTTCTCGTCCCCAGGTCTGTACCGAGAATACTGATTTCCTCTCTCTGGTCTGCCTCAGAGTGGAACAGGGCTTCCTTTGCTTCCTCACTTCTTTCCCCTCTCATGATTTTGGGGAGTTCATTTCCTTTTCTGGAATGTAGGGAGGTAGGGTCCTGGAATGCAGACATTCCTAGATGTGTGCAGCAGAACCATTTCAAGAAACCCTGGATACCAAATGCCACAGGTGTGTGATGCCACTCCTATGTATGATGGAGTCTCCTCAACCCTCTCATATCTGTAAATCCATCTCTACATTATTAATAATGTAGATGCTGTAGAAATTGTTGTACTGTTTAATGAATAATGATTAGACAGAAATCTGGATACATTCAGGACAGATACAATTGAGATGTGTCCTTTGAGAGGCCAGCTATACAGGGAATTTGTTGACTTTTGAGATCTCAAATCCAACGGTGTCTTCCATGTGCTGCGCTGGCAAACTCTTACTCCAGATAAAAATGTGGATCGCTTTTTACTCTGAATGTCAGAAGAGGTCCTGATGTCTTGTGGAGCAATTTCTGTTGAGATACAAACTTTCTTCTTGAAGGGAAGCTGTAAGACACTGGTTATTCTAAAGGAAGACAGGACCTTTCATCCTTCAAGGAAGCTCCTTCAGCTCAGGAAGTAAATAACTCAAAAGCACCCAGAAGTCCCTGAATGTAATAGGTACACTAGCGCCACCCCACTCCCCAAAAACCATAAGCCATAAGGACTGCCGAGAGATATTCTTAGCCCAGCTGAACTGCCTAGAAGAGGCTCAGACCAACTGACCTGCCTGAAAAAGATATCTTCCAACCCTCTGAGTCACTTGCAGGCTGTGCAGTGAGCTCTAGGTTTCCAGCTTTCATGAGCTGTCAGCACGCTGGATGGTCCTTGGCTACAGAGCTGTCATTGAAGCATTTTTGCTCCTCTGAGGGGTTATCTCACCCATACTCCTGTAAGTAGACTCACTAAAACACATGGGGTCACCGAGTTGGACCATTTGGTGGTTGTCTTTCTTCAGTCTGTGGTTGGCTCTCTATCTCCGTGAAATAGACATTTGTTCACATCTCCCAGGGACAGTGACACACAACATGAGGAAATGTCAGGAACCAAGTGTGCTTGCATTAACCCAACCAAATAGTATCCTTTATCTTTGCCAAGTGCATTGCTATGACGACTAGGACATTAAAATATCTGAAATGACACACTGTTGTGAGAACAAAGAGCACAGGCCATCCAGTGTAGACATGAACAGAGAAAGTAATGATATTTTCAGACTTCACTGATTCATTATTTTCATTGTTGAGATGGAGTAAGTAATTATGGAAAATCCTTACAGACGGAGTGCCACAGAAAGGCTAGCCATTAGAAAATAAAGCAAAAGTTTGGACCAGGGAGAAACTACTCAATCTTGACCTAGAGCCTCCCAGGTCCTTGGCCCTCTACATAACAATAATAAAAAATTATGTTTACTGAACATTTTATTATTTGTTCTCTTTTTAAAGGTATCAGGACTTTTCTGTCTAGAACAGTGGTTCTCAACCTTTTTAATGCTGCAACTCTTTAATATAGTTCCTCATGCTGTGGTGACCCCCAACCATAAAATTATTTTCGTTGCTACTTCATAACTATAATTTCGCTGCTGTTTTGAACTGTAATGTAAATATTTGTGTTCTTTGATGGTGTTAGGTGACCCCTGTGAAAGGGTCATTCAACCCCCAAGAGTCATGACGCACAGGTTGAGAACCATTGGTCTATAAATACAGCACTATGGTCGGGGCTGGAGAGGTGGCTCAGTAGTTAAGGCCACCTGCTGCTCTTGAAGAGGACCTGAATGTGCTTCTTAGCACCCATGTCAGACAGCTCCCAACTGCCTTTAGCTCAAATTCCAGAGGTGAATGATCTCTTCTGGACTCTACAGCACTCACACTCACATGTATACATGCACGTGCGTGCGCGCGCGCGCGCGTACGCGCGCGCGCACACACACACACACACACAGACACACACACAAATTAAATGAGGCCCATTTAAGTAAGCTTCTAGGAGCATTCTTATTGTCTTTTGTTTTTCATTTATACTGAATTGGTTGTTGGAACATATGTAATTTTATTTTAAAAAGCAACTTCCAAGTGGTTCCCTGCAGCTCACTGGCCAGTAAGTCTTGGGAATGATAACAATTTTAGCTGTTTGGACTGGAAGTTTTGTTAACTTACTGCATTTTGACCATAATTTTAAGATGATTAATTAGTTTATCAATCCTTAAGTGTAAGTTTTTGTCGCGCCCACCTCAACCAGCAAAGAGGACACGACACCGAGCTCTTCTTCTTGCAGTTTATTCAGGCCTTGAATCAATCTTCTGGCTTCTAAAACATCCCATCTCATTCATCCATCCCCGGGCAAAGCCTCTCCCGGCCTTATATAGGCTCTGGGCAGCCAACCCCAGATCGCCACGTGGGCATTGCCCAATAGGCTCAAGCATGTGTAAGCAAGCCACAACCTCCGCTATAATTGTTTACCACTGGGAGCGCTCGCCGTCAGGATGGCGGAAGGCGGTAACCAGCACCACCTGTAAGGCGTGGCTACACGCAGCTCCCTACAAGTTTTGTTCATTTTATGTTCCATATTTGAACTGCCTACACGAGCATTTTAGCAAGGTTTTAAAATAGAAATTGTCTCTATCAAAACATGTACATATAAATTAACTATAGACTTTTTTCTTATGTTTGATTTTCTTAATGATGTTTTGATGTGAAGCATTTGAAACTTTGAACTTAAAAATTGAAGTGAAATTATCTACTTATATTTATTTCAGTACTTTTAATGTGGCTTTTCGTACATTCATGATGCTACCACTTTATTTACTTATAATAGTTTTCATTCCTGTAGGAGAAAAACCCATTTTTGTATTAAACAGTATCTATCTCTAGAAATAGTGACTGATCTGTTTTATAACTTCAAAAGTTATTTAATATAACTGTGATATTTAATAACTATTTTTGGTGTCCAGTTCCTTTAATTTTTGTATAGCACTTTTGAGTCTCATCCATGTGGTAACATGCAATGGTGCTTATTTTTATGGTGGAGTTCTATTGCATTGCATGGATCTGGCACAGTTTTGTAGTTGTTAATTGAATAATATATATTTGGATTATTCTACCTTTTAGTTTTTGTGATTAGGACCTTTCAATTTTTTATAAAGACATTTATATTTTTCTTGAATGATAAATCCACATGTCCTACAGTAAATATTTTTGCTTTCCAAAAATATAAAAAATAAAATAGGTAAATGATGTTTGCTGAAGCTTTACTGTGAGCTCACTTGGTCCAGTCCTTCCTATGAATTAGTTTATATATTGTTCATAACTGAGAAAAATAAATAGCCACACACCTTAGAGCAGGAAGCTGTTGCAGCTGGCTTCAACTTCCAGTCTATGGGATTCCAAGGCATGCATTCTTTTCCTGGAGTCACATGCCTAGTTGTCATGGAGATGGAGATGGGCTAGGTGGATGTGGATAAGGCACCATGCCAGGGAATCATGTTACTGCCCCTATAGGGCCTGTGTCCTTGGACATGGGGTGCCAACACATTTGCCAAGAGCAGGTCTGGGTTTTCAGACAGTTGAGACTGTCCAGCTATACTAAGTCCACTCAGGACTGAGTAAGACACCGCATGATTTGTTCTTGGAGGAGAGCTGTTATTTTTACATTCTGACCTTGTGGATTTTAATTCTAATTAACCGTTCTACAAAATCTGAGTAAAAATTTCTAAATTCCTGAGGGGAAAATTCTTTCCGTCCCTTTTAATGGCTCTATTTCCCCCCCTGTTTCCAAAGAGCTGTTACGAGACAGATCCAAATTATCGCGCTCCAAGAATTTTATTACTGATGGGATGTGAGTGGGGCTCTGTAGCATCTGGAGTGTTTTCACTACTTTTAATAACCACTCTGTGGTTTTCGTGTGCAAATACCATGCACATTTGCTAATAGGTGTTCACATATAAAGGATGAGGTTGAGGATAGCAAAGCCAATGTCAAGCTATTAGCTTAATTTGTGTTTTCATAACTCTGTTACTGTGCTTGAAGATATTTTTATATCTACTTATATGTCATTAATAGATGATTGATACACACACACACACACACACACACACACACACACACATATATATATATATTCTTTAATGAAAGTAGGGCCAGTGAGATAACTCAGCAGGTAAAGGCACTTAAAGAACTGAGTAGTAACCCTGGAACCCACATGGTAGAAGAAAAGAACTGAGTCTTCCAAGTGTCCCCTGACCTCCCTTTGTGCAACATGGCCTGTTCATGTACACCTGTATACAGGGACATACACACACTAAATACACATACATACATATACACACATTAAATAAACGAACAAACAAACAAATAAATGTTAAAAGTATGATGTCAAGGCCTGATAGCCTTTCTTCCACTTGATTCATTGCTAAGGTCCCTGAGTGTTTATTTGCCTTACTGAACTTCTTATTTCTAAGATCTCTGCTTGGCTCTTTTACAGAATCTCCATCTCTTTGTTGGCTCTCTCTGTCCTACCATTTTCCTCAGCTGTTTATATGTAACCTG
This sequence comes from Peromyscus nudipes, assembly GCA_902168325.1. Lineage (NCBI taxonomy): Eukaryota > Metazoa > Chordata > Mammalia > Rodentia > Cricetidae > Peromyscus > Peromyscus nudipes. The sequence goes on from CABHPH010150325.1 coordinate 26,233, forward strand.
TCTGAAGTCACTGATCATTTTTAAAAATCAGTCTTTTGAATTCTTTGTCTGGCATTTCACCTATTTCAGTGTCTTTGGATTCAGTTACTGAAGAATGAAAAGCATTTGGAACAGTCAGGTGGCCTTATTTTCCATATTCAGGGTTGAGTTTTGCACATCTGTTAGCATGAAGCTTCTTCAGTTTTACTTGGGGGTCTTCCATGCGACCTTCTCCTGAAGGCTGTATCCCCATTGCCACTGAGAGGGTCAGCAAACACTCTTAACAAGGACAATACTGGCATTTGAAAACTCTATTTCTCTGTTAGGGTTAGCTCTTTGGTTCTCAAATAATAGGCTTTAGTGATTAGTAAACTTTACTTCTGTATTTCTATAGTCCTATTATCATCTTGGGTCTTTTTTTTTTTTAAAGATTTATTTATTATGTATACAGCATGTATGACTGCAGGCCAGAAGAGGGCACCAGATCTCATTACAGATGGTTGTGAGCCACCATGTGGTTGCTGGGAATTGAACTCAGGACCTCTGGAAGAGCAGTCAGTGCTCTTAACCTCTGAGCCATCTCTCCAGGCCCCATTTTGGGTCTTAAATGCTGGCATGGTTGGAAGGTGATGGTAGCTTTAAGAGGAGGCCTAGTGGGAACTGAGTGATTGGGATTGTGCCCTCTGAGGGGACAGTGAGGCCCCTTTGCCTTGTCTTTATCTCTCTTTGTTCTTGCCCATAGAAGGTGAATGCCTTTGCTCTGCTCCAGGCTCACTCCATGATGTGCCTCTAAAGACTGAAAGTAACAGAGTTGGTCAGTTATAGGCCAGAGTCTCCTAAGTTAATTTATTTCAGGTACTGGTTATGGTGTCCAATAATTGACTAACATGATTATTTGAACTTCCAGGTTGGCCATGAGCCTCTTATATGGGAATGGCAATATTCCTTTTCAGTAGTTCATATAGTTATGTACTTTAACTCTATGATTCCATTCTTCAAGTGTATGTGTACGTTGGCAATGGAATTTGGACAGTTTTTATATTACATATTGAAAAAATTAAAGAGCTTTTAATAGCATATATTACTTACGTATAGTAATGGGCTTCATTGTGACATTTTCACATGCATGTCATGCATTTTGATTGTGTTCACCCTCTACTACCCTTTCTTGTCCCATTTCTACTCTCATTGACCACACTAGCTTTTCCGCTAGTCTTGCTATTTTTATGTCTTTTCTTTGTTTGTGGATCAATGAGTTTAAAAAGGGCTGCTACCAGGAGCATGGGTGAGAGGTTGCTACCAGGAGCATGGGTGAGGGGTTGCTACCAGGAGCATGGG
>CABHPH010150325.1:27559-50131 GCA_902168325.1 Peromyscus nudipes
TTTCTAACAGGAGCATGGGTGAGGGGTTGCTAACAGGAGCATGGGTGAGGGGTTTCTAATAGGAGCATGGGTGAGGGGTTATTTACAGGAGTCTGGATAACATACCTGTGGCTGCACTATTGAAGACAATGTCTTCCCCTTTCCTAGCATCCATTAACTGTTGTAAATCTTCTGGAAGTAGAAGAACCTGTGAAGCCCTCTTCCTAACAACCATTAGCTGCTTATAAATCCCCAGGGAGGGGTGGAGCATCTTGAGTCCCTGTCTTAGCCTATGAGAGTTGATTGGAGGTCCAACCATGTGCAGAGTTGTGCCAGTAATCACAGATGCCAAGAGTGTAAGAGTGCAGTGGCCGTGTCAGGCTCAGAAGACGGCATCCTGCAGCACTCCCTTCCCTCCTATGGCTCTTCCATCTTTGCAGGCCCCTTTGACAATGCTCCCTGAGCTGCTTTAGAGACATGATATAGAAACTTCATTAACTGAATAAAAACGTTTTTATTGATCTATGTAAATGCTTAACATCTATATTTTCCACATTACCAGTAATGTAAGACTGATGAAGAGTTGGCTAATATCTGCAGATTCATAAGAATGATGTAATGCTCATTTTTGTGATGATCCATATGTAATATATATTTACCACTTTTCATATATTATGCTCTTTAAATAAACACTGCATATAAAAATATCACATATAGCAAACATCTTCCTGGATTCCCCCCCCTTTTTTTTTTTAGCTCCAGGATAATTTTATTAGAGTTTAAAAGAAAAATAACCAGTTAGATAAACAAATCCAGTGATGGGCACTTTGGGGCAGACAAGCTGTAAATCTCAGCAGCTTCCCAGAGGAGGAAAGTGGAGGAGGGAAGGACAAAAAGTCAGGCCATTGAAGCCAACACAAAAGTCAGACACATGGTGGACAAGCAACCACATTGTGGGGAGGGAGGCCTTAGAGGTCAGGAAATGCAAAGCACTGGGGAAGTCTAAAGTGTTAGGAAAAGCATGCTTAGAGCAGAGAAAGTAAAGGGAAAGTTGCACTCTCTGAGGAATTCTGAGTACAACATACTTTTCTGAGAAAAATGGGTAGAATCAGCATAACTGTGTCCTGTAAGAGACTGCAGTGGGAGGGGAGTTTGAGAAAGAAGAAGTACTTTGTCTTTTTAAAGGACTAATTGTTCCACCTATCTCTTTAGCATACTTAAGGTTAGTCTGCCTTCCCAGAGATGTTCTGTCAGCTAGGTGATTGACCCAACCCAAGATTCTGTCTCCTAATCAGAAGGAGTATTTTTTTTCCTTAATGGCATTTATTGCTACTTTAACATTCCCCCCTTCTGAAAAGGTAACTCTAAAATCATTTAGGAACCAGACTAGGGATCAGAGCCTCCAAACACTTTTGACATCTCTGGCCTCTGGAAAGGAATAAGCTGCCAAGAGGCCCAAGGACATTTATGACTTAGCCAAGAAAGAAACTGGTCACATTTCTTTGGGATCTTTCCCCCTTGACTGCCTAACCAATTTCTACAATCTGTTCTCATCGTGTCCTCCTCTGAAGAGGTTACCCTAACTGCTGTCATGGAACTGGGGTGATACTCAGTTTGGTTTCTTAAAGCTGAAGGAGGGTATTGGGTGTTGAAGTTGGGGTACCTCTCCAGTGGGCCTGTCTAAAAGGTGCCCAAAGTACCCATGACTGGATTTGTTTGTCTAACTGCCGGATGTAGAGAGGAAAGTCCTTGACTAATGCCAGGAAAGAGATAAAAGAGAGCAGAGAAGGCAAGAGTCAGTATATGACAAGTCCTAGGCAGGGAAGCAGGGGGAGTTGGAACAGGATATTTGTTAGATGTCCAAATCAAAGTCCATTAAATCTCTTGATGGGCTCACAAGAGAGCATCATCCACTGAGCTCCTCTTCCTTGCTTTTTCATTAGTGAAAACCCAGGGTCTACTTAATGTACTTTGTTAGTGGTTAGAGTTGTTCCTCTGTTTTTAAAAAATGGACAAGAGACACTTCTTGGTAAAGAAAAAATTGAAGTAAGTTTATCTGTTGTATAGAGGTGATAACAGCTAAAACTTCCCATAATCACCAGTAACATTTTGGCAGGGTTCCTTAATTTGTATTTGTTTCAGAAAAAGGTGTTTTTAGGAATAAATCCCACAAGCAGGTAACCTGGTCCTCTGGTTGCTGTGTGCCCAGTCTGGGTGACTCCATATACTGAATAGAGCTGGGAGTTGGGGAATCATGAAGGTCTTAGAATGCATTCTTTATATGCAATTTCTGTTCTCTATTCTATTGGTACAAGAGAGGAATTCAACTTGACTCCATCTTGGATGAATGAAAGAAAGTGTGTTTTGAGGGTATCACACTTCTTCCGGAAGATGAGGGCAGAGAGCAATTAGCCATACCCAGTAGAAATCATAGCACACTGAAATGACAAACCACTCTTCTAGAATTTCACCTGACATTGTGTATGTTGATCAAATTTTTCTTTCATTTTTTAACTAATTCCACAAATGTCACTGAAGACACATAGCTGAGGATATGAACATTTGACCAAAGAAGCAAAAGACTGACATCCCTGGGCTGGACAGATCTACTTGCTATGTATATTAGTGGCTTCCATATTCCTCTTGAATCTGGGCTAGGCTTGGTTTTGGGAGGTTCTTTTGTGTTTCTGAATCTTCCCCATGCCTGTTGGCTGGCTGAGTGTCCCCTTATCAAAGCCTCAGTGTAATCAAGTGATTTGTTGTAATTTGGATCTTGAATGTTCATCCCCTGATCCATATGCTAAATGCTTGGTCCTCAGGGGTGTGTTGAGTCCTAGGAGGGGGTCATTAGATACTTTGGGGTGGGCATTTGTGGGATCCTGGTCTTTCTCCCATTTTGCTCCTACCATGACTTGTCTCTATTGACAGCCAAGTCAATAAGCACACAAGATGTTCATCTCCAAGGTTGTGACTAGCTAAGCTCCCTCCTTTTGTAAGTTAGCTGCTTTGGGCATTGTGTAGTGGTTATAGGAGGCTGACCAATCCCTGTCTTGCTTCCTGTAGGCAAGCCCAGTGAGTGTAGTATGAATCTTAAAGAGTCTTATTAACAAAAACAAACCCAGGTGCCAGTTATTGGGGTAAAGGCTGGAAGATCAGAGAAGCAGAACAAGGCACAGCCACCTCACCTTGCTATTTCCTCAGCTGATCCTGTTTCCTCAGACTGGAAGCCTCTGAGTCCTTATCCAGAATGGATCTCAGCTGAACTGCTGCTCAAAAGCCTAAAAGTTTAACCAGCCTAGTTCCTGGTCCTCACACCTTATATACCTTTCTGCTTTCTGTCATCACTTCCTGGGATTAAAGGCGTGTGTCACTATGCCTGGCTGTTTCCAATGTGGCCTTGAACTCACAGAGATCCAGACAGATTTCTGCCTCTGGAATGCTAGGATTAAAGGCGTGTGTGCCACCATTTTCTAGCCTCTGTATCTAGTGGCTGTTCTGTTCTCTGACCCCAGATAAGTTTATTAGGGTGCACAATATTTTGGGGAACACAATACCACCACAAGTGAGTGGTAGGTTAGCTGTGAAATTGGTTTCTGCACACCTTTGTGTTTTCACATTGTCTTCAATGTGCTTGTAGAATGCCTCCCATCAAGAGATAGAATGAATTTCCTCAGGTCTTCAATGCAGACACTGAAATGTGGGGGGAGTGATGCTGGATAGCTTTTCTATTCTCTCTTGGAGCTCTGCTTTTTAGCAACTATCTTAACTAGGTCTCAAAAGAGACATTACAGCCCAGGACAGATCAGCAAAGACAGCCAATCTGTAAGTCAACCCACCACTGACTCATGAGTGACCCCCTGAACCCTGCTCTCAGAACTTCAGATATATCAGCTGACCTATAGGTCATGAATTCAGATGCTTCCTCTTGTGTGCTGCTGGGCTCCATGGCAACCCTTTCCAAGTCAGTTTTGTGCAGTAATTAGTCTCCTTTTTAAGCAGTCAGCATGTATGCAATTTTAGATCAGTCAGCCTATTTTACTGATTGTGGTTCTTACCCCTGGACAGTAGATGATGGGGGAGAGGCCTGAAAGTGCTGCCCAGGACTCTGAGAAAGCTTGCGCAGGTATGCACATATGCTATGTCTGTGTCTCAGAGATAGGGTGTCTGATTGTTAGGTGTCTAATGTCTCTATTTTTAGGCTTTTAGGTGAAAGACAGCAGAGAAGTAAGAAATTTTACATGCCATTCCAATAGTACCCATATTTATCAATTAGTCTGATTTAGACAGTTCCACATGCATCAGGCAAAAATCTCAGCATCTTTGCCTTCTTAACATCTTTCCTTGTCTTCTGTCGACCTGGTTTAATCTGAGGGAAGGCTTATTTGCTGAGCAGTTGTTTCCTGTGTATCTTTTCCCTTCAGCTGGAGAGCATTCCTTCTTCACTGGAAACTGTGCCTGTTCTTCTTAGGTCAGCCAGCCTCACTGCGTTCTTACCCTGTCTTTTCATTTTTACTAGTGAGGGGGATGGGATTCTTGTAATGACCAAGTGGAGGCAGTAAGCCAGCTGGAAGCACTACTCAGCAGCAGGAAGGCTGTAGGACACCAACACACCTTAGCCATGCATTTTGTCCTTGCAACACGGGAGCAAGCATGCCAGGGACTTCTTCTTTATTTCTCCCCCCCTAATGGTAGCAGGTTTTCTTTGATGCCTTGCCCTCCCTCCTACTGGTAAACAACCAGCACAGGCCATGGTGTGGGAGCCGGTGACATCCCTTATCTTGTTCCTTGTTCTGTCAGTAGGCTATGCAAAATACTTGGCAGTTTAAGGACAGAGACCACAGCTCCATGAAAGACATAAACATCAGTCAGAAACTTCCTTGACAGATTCCACACTGTGGAAGGAAGCCTGGAGGGGACCAAATATGTCAGGGCAATAAAAGAACTGGATATACTCTTACCACAATTGTTCACTCATTTTTTTTCTGATTTATTTTTTGCAGGTAATAGGTAGTGGAAAATACTGTTCCCACTCTGAAATCAAGAATATTATTTAGGGATTGTGTTTTATTAGCAATGAGCTCACAAATATCATTCTATTATCTGATTTGACATATTTCCAATCTCTTTGAGCAGTCTTATTTTAAGAGGTATGTGAAGGAAACTTGATACACTTGAATACACATATTTGTGTGCATAAAATTGTTCCCAGCCCTGTTGAAAGTGGTAACAATTGGGATCAGTATAAATATTTAGCAACAGATAATTATAAAAGTAATATGTAGTGGTACATCTAAAAAATGGCATGATGTATAGTCATCAAATAACATCTATGAGAATCTCTTTAATTTTTATCTTTACATGTACTTTTTATTTATCAATATTACAACAAAATGTGCAAAGTGTGCTTATTTGATGGTGGAATTTCAAGTAATTTTGATGTATTTCCTATATTTCAAACAAAATAAAAATATAAAATACAAATGCTGCTAAATTTAAAAAACGATTAGTAGTAACTATTTGCTATGAAAAAATGACATTAATTTTTTCAGCTTGCTAATTTTTCCTTGCTAATTTAAATAGCTCTACGAAGGCAAGCTAAAGCGAGATGAAGGTTAGGTTTGCAGCTAAGATGACCTTGGCTGAGCTAAAGTGCACACACCTCCACATGTGCATACTTTGTACTTGGCTTAGTCAGAAAAGTCCTTCTGGCATTGTAACATGCTTCCCTTTTCAAGGACTCTGTGAGGAGTACTTTCTTGGCATCAGATATTAAGCAATTATGAATTGACATATTGCACATCATAGTTTGTGGTCTCAGCTTTAGTTTATATAATAAATTGACCACAGTTCTAAAACACCTCATCATTTATTTGGGGAACTTGTCCTTGGAACTAAACCACAGTACCCGTTGGCTGGTCACACCAGCGTGGGCCATTGTAAGCCTCCTTCTCCGTCTCCTCCTCAAGGTACTTCTGTAAACACCTTGAATTTCTGTTTGGAGTTGGTCACATTTGGTCACATTTGGCTTGACTCTCAAGACAGAGAGCCACTTTACTGAGAAAAGTATTCTGCATGTGCTAACAGTAGTAAGAAAGTGATTCTTCAGAGCACAATCCTACAGGTGAGCAAAGGAATCAACAAAGAAATTATTTGGAACTATTTTGACAGGAAAATTACTTGTTAAAACAAATCATAAATCTAAAATGCTACTGATAAGTTAACTGGGTATATTTTGAAAAACCACATTGTACCCATAAATGTATATAATTACTCTCAAATATTAAATAAGGCATTTTGTTTCATTTTATTTTGTGTGTGTGAGTGTGTGTGGGGGTCAGGGGGAGAGACATGCCACAGGACAATTGAGGTCAGAGAACCATTTGCAGGAGTCTGGTTGCTCAACAATTAATTTTCTAAGCAATAATAAAATGAAGCATGTTATGATTTCATTTGTCAACTTGACATGAATCTAGATATACTTGGGAAGAGGAAATGTTAATTTAGAAAATGCCTCCCTCAGATTGGTATGTGAGCACATCTATGGGTAGGTAGCATTTTCTTGATTAACAATTGATGTGGAAGGGCACAGCCCACTCTGGGTGGTGCTGTCCCTGGAAAGGTAATCCTGGAAGGTATAAGAAAGGTAACTGAATATAAGCTGAGAGAATAAACTAGTAGGCAGCATCATCTCATGACCTTAGCTTCAGTTCCCACCTCTAGGTTCCTGCCTATAGGTCCAGCCTTGTCCTTCCTTCATGATGAACTGTGGCCTGAGAACTGTAAACTGAGTAAACTCTTTCCTCCCCAAATTGCTTTTGGTTGTGGTGTTTATCACAGCAACAGAAAGCAAAGGAGGACCAAACAGCACACTGAAGGTCACACACTATGTCCCTCAGAGAAATACTCCTGGGAGAAAAAGCAAAAGCAAAAGCCATTGGTTATTCGAAGAACTCCCAAGGGGATTGCAGAATGGACTTTGAGGTGTATTCATTTTAAGGATACACAGTTCTCCCATGTTTGTCTTGGGCCTATCATACAACCTGTCCCTCACCATTGTGCCTTCTCTATTTGCTTTGGGCTTCTTATGTTGAAGGAACTTCTTCCCAACACACTTTACTTCTTACTTTTGGTCAGTTTCTGAAAGAGAACATCAGTCAGCCTCCATCATATTGACAAAATACCCAATACTCCTAAGGAAGAAAGCACGTTTATTTCAGCTCACTGTTTGAGAAGTTCCCGCCCATGGTTCCAGGTTCTAGTGCTTTGGGCTGGTGGTAGCACAGTACTTCATGGCAAAAGGCCTGCTCACCTCATAGTGGGCAGGAAACAGAGGCAGGAAGGGCCTGGGTTCCTAACAGCCCCTGTAGGTGCATGTACCCTGTGACCCAACTTCCTCCTCCTGGGCACCAGTTCTTATAGATTTTTTCCAACTCTTCCCAGTAGTGGCACAGGCTAGAAACCAAGCTGAAGGCTTGTTAAAGCCACCATTACCTAAACTGTAAAGAGTTACCCACATGTGTCTCTCCTGACACCTCCCTCAACCGTCACAAAAACCAACCAGCAACAAACTTTGTGTTATGTTACACAACCGTGTGGCTGAGATTGTTTTCTCAAGGAAAGTCAGTTTTCTGATTGTGCATCTCTCCTTTTCTACATCCAGCTTCCATGTATCATTTTACAACTCCCATCATGTAGTCCCTCTTCACAAGCTTCCTTTTCTTTGGTATCATGGTTGTGTTTTTACCACGCTCTTGCTCCTCTATCACTTCTTTCTCCCATATGTCCCTTGGCTGACACTGTCTTCAAGCTAGTGGCTGCGGACTTCTTCTCACACTGCACTTCCCTCCAGGTCAGTTTGGCCTCTCTTGACTTCAGCTCATGTCTTCTTCCGACAATGTATGAATGTGCATGTGTCACCCAAATTCTCCTGTGAGCACACGGTCCAATCTTTCATCTATGTATAGATGCATCCCTAGCATGTTCCACAGCAGTTCCTAACAGACTTGTCACCTCTGAACGTGTCTGTCCTGGATAGTCTTATGTCAGCTTGTCGCGGGTTAGAGTTAACTGAAAGGAGGGAACCTCAATTGAGAAAATGCCTGCATAAGATCTAGCTGTAGGGCATTTTCTTGAGTAGTGATTGATGGGGGATAGTCCAGTCCATTGTGGGTGATGCCAGCCTGGGCTGGTGGTCCTGTGTTCTGTAAGAAAGTAGACTAACTAAGACATGGTAAGCAAGCTAGTAAGCAGCATCCCTCAGTGGCCTCTGGATCAGCTTCTGCCTCTAGGTTTCTGCCCTGCTTGAGTTCCTATTTTGACTTCTTCGAAGATGAATGGTGATATGGAAGTGTAAGCCAAATACACCCTTTCCTCCTCAACCTGCTTTTTGGCCATGGTGTTTCACCACAGCAATAGAAACCCCAACTAAGACAGTGTCTTAATTTTTCATGGTCACTATTTCACTCAGTATTGCCCTAGTTGTGAACAAGAATTCTTGGAAAGAAGCTGTCTGTAGAGACTGACTGATTGATTGGTTAGATTTGCAGTGATGGGGAGAGGTTCAACTGATGCAGGCCCAGAGGCTAATTACTTTATCTCCTGCTCCTTGCCCACCTCTGTGTCTGAACTAACGTCCTGTGACTAACAGATAAAAACCTTTGCAATCCACTAACTAAGCAGACCCTAACTTGCACCAACCCAAAGCTAAGAACGTCATTAGATAGCATTCTGGGCCTATAGAAAAGCTTGCCCTGTCTTGCTATAGCTGCCTCTCTGATGTACCCCCAATGGATTTCAAACTTGTTTTGATTTATGACTTCATTTTGTAAACCAGAAAACTTCATGAAACTGCTCCAACTTAAGAACATGGAATTTAGGGTAACCCAAATCTGTGATCCCTGGCCATGGTCACTCAGAATGATTCCAGAACAAACTATTTCCCAATCCCTTTAAAATGAGAACTGTGTTTTTTTCTTTGTTTGTTTTTGTTTTTGCATCAACAGCACCCAGACACATCCTACCGAACACATCTGCCTCCACATAGCCTTTCTCCTTAGATCTCATCTTTTCACTAATGGTGTCTTGTGCTTCTGACTTGTCCAGCTTTATCTGTGCCTTTGTTTCTTCTAAGTGCTCTGTTTATAACCACTCTCCATTTTCACTCATCTTTGTGCCTGCCTTGGGTTCCTCAGCATCTCTTACAAACAGAGCCCCAACCCTGGAGCTCAGACACTGCATTGGTTCCTTCCACCTGTGACATAATGGATGAACTCTGGCCAGGCACTCCTGACTTCTGAGGGTAGCATCCAGCCTCCTTCCTGCTCATTTGCCGAATGTGTGTACACCCCCCCCATCATGTTCCTCCTTTATTTGAAACACCATCATTTCCCTTGTCCTCCTGTCCCTGTGTATGTGTGTCCCTTCACCCTTGTTGACCCAACACAGTCAAATACTAAAGCAACATTGGTACTTAGGGACATGAGACTGTGGTCTGAGTGCATTTAATATGCTGATTCAGGGTATTTGTGATTCCTGGAATTGCAGAACTATTTTCTTAAATAAAACTACTTCATGATATTTTTCAGCTGTGCTGCTGGATAAAGTGAGCAGTGAGCAGCCAGTTCCAGTTCGAGGGGATGACAAAGGAATGTTTCTGCACACTGCCACAGGGAAGAAGCCTTTGTTATATACAATGCATTTTAAAGCACAGTGCGGGTGGGGGATTAGTACTGTCAATAGAATTTTAAATAGAAACAAGTAAAACCAGTTTTCTCAAGAGTTATATCTCAAGAAATGTCCATAACTGCCATCCAGCTTTACAAATAACTCATAGAAACTGGCAAAGGATGAACAAAGAGAAGCTTATCATCTTTAAACAAACACAGCTGAAGATTCTTGAGAACGAGCTGACAGTCATCCTGCAAAGCAGTGTGCTGGGCCTGAGAGAGATCTGGGTAGAAAACAGGAAGAGAGTGTAGGTTGATTTCAGCAGGCAGCTCATCCCCAGAGATGTAGGTTGGTGCTCCCCAGGTAGCTCATCCCCAGAGATGTAGGTTGGTGCTCCCCAGGCAGCTCATCCCCAGAGATGTAGGTTGGTGCTCCCCAGGCAGCTCATCCCCAGAGATGTAGGTTGGTGCTCTGCAGGCAGCTCATCCCCAGAGATGTAGGTTGGTGCTCTCCCCAGGTAGCTCATCCCCAGAGATGTAGGTTGGTGCTCTCCAGGCAGCTCATCCCCACGTTCAGGTGCCCTCCTCTTATCTAGATGGAGGCCACATTGACTCCAGGAATCATGGTCATTTTTGTCAGCACTGGTGCAGCAGGCCCAGCAGCTTGAGTTTCCAGAGTCCTTTAGGTTGTGAGGCTGAAGGGCAAGGGCCTTTACCTGCTGAGCAGTCTGGTTAGGCCTTAATGGCGTCTTTAAAGATCCTGTCTTCAAATTAGCTTACAGTCTGAGGTACTTGTGGTTATGAATTTAACATATAATCTCGGGGGCGGAGGGTAAGAGACACCATTGAAAATTTAAAGATGCAATGAATGTACATTTTGTATATGAGTCATTATTTTTCTAAGATTTATTTATTTTAATTTATGTGTACTAGTGTTTTGTCTGTCTGCCTGTTTGTCTGTATGTTTGTATGTTTATGTCTGGTATCTGCGGAGGCTGGGAAAGGGCATCAGAGTCCCTGAAAATGGAGTGACAGATGATTGTGAGCTGCCATATGGTGCTGGGAATGGAACCCAGGTCTTCTGGAAGAGCAGCTGGCACTCTTAACCACTGAGCCATCTTTGGCCCCTGGATCACTATCTGTTAAGTGGTGAGCTGGATTAAACACACTTGGAAACAGTGTCTAGCTCTCCCCAGAGTAGCAACCAGTCTATTATGTTTCTGAAATAGAGATTTCAGTTTAGTCGTCAGTAAAATAGGAATAATATCCCAACACCAGCCCTTATGAACTTTAACTAAGGACAGAATAATTATGGAGGACAACACTTAGTTTCTGCCTTAAGAAGCATGAAGTAGTGCTTTAATTACTGAAGGCACAGAATTGAGAATGCTCGCTAGGCAGAGCAGAGTTGATGAAGACAAAATCTCCGTGCTTCAGTTGTTGGTGAACGAAACCTCAGAACGAACTCTTCCTAGACTCTTCAGACAACAGAGCTATTTCCCGCTGGTAATGACTCAATGTGTCCAGTGGGAAAAGACTGAACAATTTTACTCATCGCAGCTCATCATTGTGTGTTTGACTCCTCCTCCAGGAGACAAACAAGATCTGAGGTGGAGAGAAAAAAGAATGATTTAAAGAAAAACCTGAAGGTTTTCATAATGTGTGTTTATTTCAGATGGATTTACATTATTTCTGTAAGAAAACTTTTTACATTTATATATTTACTCATGTGTGTGTGTGTGTGTGTGTGTGTGTGTGTGTGTGTGTGTGTGTATGTCTGTGTTGTGAATACCAGGGATTGACCCCACTAGGGAGCCATCTTGTTAGCTCCCCACATAATCTTTAGGTGCTTTTAGACACTAACTCTTTCATTCATTCATTCTTTCTTTCTCTAAAATAAGTTATTTATTTATTTGACATCCCAGTCACAGTTTCCCCTCCCTTCTCTCCTCCTGGTCCCTCCTCCCTCCCTCTCCCCCTCTGTTCCCATCCCACAATCCACTCCTCCTCCATTTCTGTTCAGGAAAGGGCAGGTCTCCCGTGAGTATCAAGAAAACACGGCATATCAAGTTGCAGTAAGACTAAGCACCTCCCCACGTGTTAAGGCTGGGTAAAGCAATCCAGTATGAGGAGGAAGGTCCCAAAAGCAGGTAAAAGAATCAGAGATGTCCCCTGTTCCCATTGTTAAAAGTCCCATAAGAGGACCAAGCTACACAACTGTAACATAGAAACAGAGTGCCTAGGTCAGTCCCATGCAGGCTCCTTTGTGGTCAGTTCAATCTCTTTGAGCTCCTATGAGCCCAGGTTAGTTGATTCTGTGAGTTTTCTTGTGGTGTCCTTAACCCCTCCTGTTCCTAAAATCTTTTATCCCCCTAATTCTGCAGAATTCCCTGAGCTCCATCTAATGTTTGGCTGTGGGTCTGCATCTGTTTCCATCAGTTGCTGGATGAGGCCTCTCTGATGACTATTGAGTGAGACACCAACCCCAGCACATACTGTAGGCAGGACAGACTGTATTGAAGGTTGTGTGGGTGGGTTGCTTTCCCACTTCCTCTACTAGAAGTCTTGCCTGGTCACAGGAGATGGCCAGTTTATGCTACGTATCTGCTATTGCTAGGAGTCTTAGCTGGGGTCTTCCTTGCAGATTCCTGGGAGATTCCCTTGCATCAGGTTTTTACTTGACTCCAAAATGCCCTCCTCTTTCCAGTAGTCTCTTTCAGCACTCTCCCCCTCTGCCTCCCCCAAGCCAATCATTCATGTTCCCATCCCCACCTGCCCTCAGTCCACTCAGGAAATCTCTTCTATTTCCTCTTCCCAGGGAGATCCAGGCATCCTCCTATGAACCCTCCTTGTTACCTAGTCTCTCAGGGTCTGTGGATTGTAGCATAGTTATCCTTTATTTTATAGCTAATGTCCATTTATGAGTCAATACATCTCAGTCTGGGTTACTTCACTCAGGATGATTTTTTTCTAGTTCTATTCATTTGCCTTCAAATTTCCTGGTGTCCTTATTTTTAACAGCTGAATAATATTCCATTGTGTAAAGGCACCACATTTTCTTTATCTATTCCTTGGTTGAGGGACATCTAGGTTGTTTCCAGCTTCTGGCTATTACAAATAAAACTGCAATGAAGATAGCTGAGCAAGTGTCCTTGTGGTATGATTAAGTGTCCTTTGGGTATATGCCCAAGAGTGTATAGCTGGGTCTTGTGGTGAGTCCTAATTTTCTGAGAAACTGCCACACTGATTTCCAAAGTGGTTGTACAAGTTTTCACTCCCATCACCATTGGAGGAGTGTTCCCTTTGCTCTACATCCTCTCCAGCATGAGCTGTCCCTTGTGTTTTTGATCTTAGCTATTTTGATAGGTGTAAGATGGGATCTCATCGTCATTTTGATTTGCATTTCCCTGATGACTAGAGATATTGAGCAATTCCTTAAGTGTTTCTTGGCCATTTGAGATTCTTCTGTTGAGAATTCTCTATTTAGATCTGTACCTCATTTTTAAATTGGATTATTTGGTTTGTTGCTATCTAGTTTCTTGTGTTCTTTATATATTTTAGAAATCATCCTTCTGTCAGATGTGGGGTTGGTGAAGATCTTTTCCCATTCTGTAGGCTGCCATTTTGTCATATTGATGGTTTCCTTTGCCTTACAGAAACTTTTCAATTTCATGAGATCCCATTTATTAATTCTCAATCTTAGTGCCTGTGCTATTGATGTTCTGTTCAGGAAAGTTGTCTCCTGTGCAAATGAGTTTGAGATTATTTTACACTTTCTTTTCTATTAGGTTCAGTGTATTTGGGTTTATGTTGAGGTCTTTGATCCACTTGGACTTGAATTTTGTGCAGGTGATAGATATGGATCTATTTGCATTCTTCTATATGTCGACATCCAGTTATGCCAGCACCATTTGTTGAAGATGCTTTCTTTTTTTTTCGTTCTGACAGGTATAAGATGGTATCTCAGAGTCTTTTTGATTTGCATTTTCCTGATGGCTAAGGATCTTGAGTAATATGTAAAGGAAAAGATAACCAGACAACAACCCACAGCTGCAGAGAAGCTAGCTAACAAGGAGGATGCTAAGGGGGATACATGGATCACACTGGGAGGGGGAAATAGATGAGATCTCTGGTAAACCAGGGACAATGGGGTGGGGCAATAGGGGGAAGGGGATGGGGGATGAGACCATAAGAGAACAGGATGGTCAAGCTGGGGGAGGGACAATGAAGTAGAAGAGCAATGAAATAGATACCATGATAGAAGGAGACATCATGGGGATAGGGAGAAACCTGGTACTAGTGAAATTCCCAAGAATCTACAAGATGACCCCAGCTTTAGAGAGAGTGCCTAAACTGACCTACCCTGGTAATCAGATTGGTGAATACCTTGCCATCATAGAGCTTTCATCCAGTAACTGATGGAAGCACACTGACAGTCACCTCCAAGCACCATTTACTGTTGGGGCAACAAAGCCTGGTTATTCTTGTATGGACAGCTGCTAAAGTGGTGCTTTCCTTCAATTTTCCTTCCCTAGAATTCTCAAAGTATCCCCTATGGTCCTCATTTCTGGGACTATCTGGGCCCATGTGGGGCTGCTATAAAAAGACATCCCAGGTCAATGGCAGTTTCCATGTCTGCTGAGGCCAACTTCCTGTTTCCTGAAGGGAACCTATCCAAGGTGTCCTTTTATCCTGCTTATGAGGGCACTAACTTCCTTATATAATCACCCCCCAGAGGCTCCACTTGTCATCTCTGGAGCTATATGATCACAGCATGGGAATTTGGGGCCCACCATTTTCAAAAGGAGCAGGGGCCCATGTCTTAGAAACCAGAAACATGGCTTTTGCTCTTCTGCATGGTTACTCCAACCTCCAAACCTCCAGCTGTCAGTGGTGTTTCCAGCAGTGGGGTCTTAATCTCAACCCTCACAGGACATAGAGAAATCAAATGTGTCATGAAAAGATGTGTTCTCCACACTGACTAGATTTATAGTACAGAAATGCTCTATTTAGGTTCATGAATGGGACCAGCAGGCATTGCCTCCAGCTGTATTCCTGTGAACTGTAAATGACAACCAGTGTGGCAAGATGTACCCATTGGAGCAATGGTGCTTGAATGTCATGGGCATGACTGTCTGACTTACTTGGTGTTGTGATGAGACACAATGACCAAGGAAACTCATAGAAGAAAAAGTTATTAGGGCCTTACAGATTCAGACAATGAGTCCATGGCCATCATGGCAGAGATCATGACAACCGACTGGCACTGGAGCAGCAGTTGAGAGCTCACATCTTGGGATAACAAGCATGAGTCAGAGAGAAACCTACCTCAAAGTTCATCTCTAGTGACACACCTCTTCCTACAAGGCCACACCTCCTAATCCTTCCCACACAGTTTTGCCCTTTGTGACCTAATCAAGCATAGGAGCTTGCTCATGGGCCCATGGTCATGAAGAACACTGCAGTGATGAGCTACATTCTCATTGTAATTATAATCCAACCTACAAGAATAAAAGCATGCGTCACAGTGTAAATCTAGTATAGTATCTGTGGCTGGCAAACTCACAGGCTCCCTAGGTGAACCTACCACAACTACTATGTTAAATGGTCGGATCACACTGCCCTCTTAATTCACATCTCTATACTCATAGGTTAGTGAGCTCAGTCCTCATCAGAGAAGTCTCTTAATGCAGGAAGCTGTGTGTCACACTAGAAACTGTCAAAATTCAGAGACGTGGAATTCACAGGCTTAACTGTGATATTTATATTACACCTTCCTCTGAGTCTCAGAGACCATTCCCAAAGAGTGGTGGACGGACTTTAAGATCCAAAGGTTATGGAATTGCAATAAGCACTGTCTGCTTTACATGACAGTCCTGCTGCATTTAGGAACTCTATGATGAAGCCAATCAGTATTCTAGCATGGAAGGGGAAGGAGCTCACTGGTCTCTCCCCTAACTGAGAAGCTGTTGACAGTTGGTGGCTTCTACAGTAGGAAGAGTCAGTTTTCCTTAATGTGACGATGCAATGGTCGGCTGAGCAAAACTTGTTGGATAGCCCTACACACATGAGAGAATGGGCATGAAATATTGTCTTATGTAGGTTACCTCCCCCCCCCAAAAACACCAAATTGGTGCAGTTGAGTGTGAGATCAGGCAGGATTTGGAGACATGAAATGGACTATGTAAAAAATAAACTATGTTTATGTATGAAATTCTCAAACAATTAAAATATATTATTTAAAACTTCATTTTTATGTGGCTAAAATCTGTATGAAACCTTTTTCTATTTTAAAGGAAAAGTGTGAGAATTCACTGTCACTGACTATGCAATGGAAGTCATTGTCACTGCAATTCAGCTCTATGTGCTGTGGTGTAGAAGAGTTTGGCTGCAGAGGCAGGTGATGAGTGGGCTCAGTTCATTCCCTTATGCTTTTCAACCATTTTTCCCCTCAGGAAATGTGAACTACAGCCTTGTGTATATTAATGAGACCTTTGAACTGTTTCGTCATCTTCAGGGAAAAGGTAATGTTAACTATCATTTCATTTTCTTTGTATTTTGAGGAGTAAATGCCTTAACTATGAAGTACCTGGCACCTAAAAAAAGCCCTCTTCAGGGTTAAGGATTATGCTAAGGCCTACATCTCTCCTTGTTAGGGTCCAGGCCTCTTCAGAGTCAGGGATATGCCCAGATCCACATCTCTTCTTGTTTGGGAACAGGATTCTTCTGGGACAGGGTTGGCTCAGGACCACATATCTTCTTCATAGGGTCCAGGCCTCTTCAGGGTCAGGGATATGCCCAGACCCACATCATTTCTTGTTAGGGCCCAGGCCTCTTCAGGGTCAGGGATAGGCCCAGATCCACATCTCTTCTTGTTTGGGCCCAGGCCTCTTCAGTGTCAGGGATATGCCCAGGCCCACATCATTTCTTGTTAGGGATTAGGCCTCTTTGGTGTCAGGGATAAGCCCAGGCCTACATGTCTTCTTGTTAGGGCCCAGGCCTCTTCAGGGTCAGAGATATGTCCAGGTCCATATCTCTTCTTGTTTGGGAATAGTGTTGTTTTAAAAAAAAATACCAAGTGTTGCTGTTAGCAGCACTGGTTACCATGCAAGGAAAGGTCAGAGTGGTGACAAAACCTAGTATCAGAGCTTTATTAGGAGGAAGGTGGGGAGTGGGGGTGAGGGGTGGGGGGGCAGAAGAGAGCATGGCCAGGCCTGGGGCAGAGACACATGCAGGAAAAAGAGAGTGTGGGGGAGAGGAAAAAACAGAAGGGAAGGGAGGGGACTTGAGGAAGGAGCTGTCACCATAGGACATGACCAGAATGCACCTGAGCATTCTGCCAGAGGCCAGTCCAGGGTCCAGCTGCTGATTGTGTGAAGCCCAACAACTTGGAGGCGTTGGTGAGATTGCCCTACTGATCAATCTGTTCAGCTGAGATCCATTCCGGAGAGGTCTCAGAAACCTGCAGTCCAAGGAAACAAGATCAGCTGAGGAGTTGGTGAGTGAGCAGAGCCTGACCCTAGAATGCAAGAGAAGGAGCTGTCCAGCCACTGAACCAGGTCACCAGAGTCATAAGCCCACCCTACACTGACTGGAAACAGGTAAGGCCCCATCACTGGACTGGTAGACCAGGTCTCTACCTCTAGGCCCAGGGGGCACATTACGTGCCCCCTCACAGCCAATGGAGCCCCAGAGACCAGACAGCTGCCTTTCCCTGCTCTCTTGCCAAGAAAACCAACCCCTTCAACCCCAAAGACCAACAGAGTCATAAGCCCACCCTGCACCAACTGGGAACAGCCATTGGAGCCCCAGGGACCAGACAGTGGCCTCTTTCCCTGCCCCTTTGCCAAGAAAACCACCCCAAGTGACACCAACAACCACCAGAGCCATAAGGCCACCCTGTACAGATTGGGAACAGCTGCTCCCTGAGACAGAACCTACTAACACTGATTGGACTAAGCTGCTCCCAGAGAAACAGAGCCCATCAGCACCGATTTGACCAAGAACTCCCAGTAGACCAAGACTATCAACTGGAACAAGAGAGGCACCTTCAGACACAGACACTGCCTGCCCCAAGTGGAGGAAGAGATGAGTAGACACCAGTGCAAAAATACAGGCAACAACATAAAGACCTATATGACACCATCAGAACCCAGTGATTCTACACCTGCAAGACCTGAACATACTAAGGCAGAAGAAGCAGAAGAAATCAATCCTAAAAATGACTTTAAGAAGATGATAGAGGCCCTTAAAGAGGAAATGAAAAATTCCCCTAAAGAGAAAATGAAAAACTTCTTAAAGGGGAAATGAAAAATTCCCTTAAAGAAATGGAAGAAAAAACAAACAAAAAATTGGAAGAAATCAAAGAAAGCCAAGAAAAAGCAATTAAACAGACGAAAGAAACAGTTCAAGATTTGAAAATTGAAATCAAGACAATAAAGAAGACAAACTGAGGGAACGCAGGAAATGGAAAATCTGATTAAATGAGCAGGAACTACAGATGCAAGCATAGCCAACAGAATGCAAGAGATGGAACAGAGAATCTCTGACGTTGAAGACACAATAGAGAAAATAGATTCATCAGTCAAAGAAAACACTAAAGCCAAAAAAGTTGTGACACAAAACGTCAAGGAAATTTGGGACACTATGACAAGACCAAACCTAAGAATAATAGGGATAGAACAAGGAGAAGAATACCAACTCAAAAGCACAGAAAATATACTCAATAAAATTATAGAAGAAAACTTTCCCAACCTAAAGAAAGAAATACCTATGAAGATACAAGAAGCTTATAGAACACCAAGTAGGTTGGATCCAAAAAAGAGTCCCCTTGCCACATAATAATCAAACCACTAAACATACAGAATAAAGATAAAATATTAAGAGCCACAAAGGAAAAAGGCCAAGTAACATATAAAGGCAGACTCTTCAGAATAACACCAGACTTCTCAATGGAGACTACAACAGCTAGAAGGTCCAGGACCAATGTTATGCAGTCACTAATAGACCACTGATGCCAACCCAGACTATTATACCCAGCAAAACTCTCAATCACCATAGATGGAGTAAACAAAATATTCCATGATAAAACCAGTTTTAAATAATACCTATCCATAAATCTAGTCCTACAGAAAGCATTAGAAGGAAAAATCCAACCTAAGGAAATTAGACAAACCCATGAAAACTCAGACAGTAGATAATTCCACACCAACAAATACCAAAGAAGGGAAACACAACACTACCACCAAAAATTAACAGGAATTAGCAATCACTGGTCATTAATATCCATCAATATCAATGGTCTCAACTCACCTATAAAAAGACACAGGCTAAAAGAATGGAAATGAAAGCAGGATCCATCCATCTGCTGCATACAAGAAACACACCTCAATTTCAAAGACAGACACTACCTCTGAGTAAAAGACTGGTAAAAGGCTTTCCAATTAAATGGACTTAAGAAACAAGCTGGTGTAGCTATCCTAAAATCTAATAAAATAGACTTCAAATTAAAATCAATCAAAAGAGATTGGAAAGGACATTACATATTTATCACAGGGAAAATCCACCAAGATGAATTCTCAATTCTGAATATTCATGCCCCAGATACAAAGGCATCCACATTTGTAAAAGAAACATTATTAAAGCTTAAGTCACATATCAAACCCCACACACTAGTAGTGGGAGATTTTAGCACATAACTGTCACCAATGGACAGATCTACCAGACTGAAACTTAGAGAAATAAAGGACCCAACAGATGTTATGACTCAAATGGGCTTAATAGATATCTACAGAATATTCCACCCGAACACAAAAGAATATACCTTCTCAGCACCCCATAGAACCTTCGTGAAAATTGATCACATGCTCGGTCACAAAGCAAATCTCAACAGATACAAAAACATTGGAATAACCTCCTGTATTTTATCAGACCACTATGCCTTAAAGTTAGATTTCAACAACAACAAAATTTATAGAAAGCTTACAATCTCATGGAAACTGAAAAAAGCCCAACTGAAGCACCAATGGGTCAAGGAAGAAATAAAGAAAGAAATTAAAGATTTCCTAGAATTCAATGAAAATGAAAGTACAACATACCCAAACTTATGGGACACTATGAAAGCAGTGCTAAGAGAAAAGTTCATAGTACTAAATGTCCACATAAAGAAGTTGGAGAAATCTCACACTAATGACTTAACAGCACACCTGAAAGCTCTAGAACAAAAAGAAACAAACACAACCAGAAGGAATAGATGCCAGGAAATAATCAAATTGAGGGCTGAAATCAACGAAATAGAAACGAAGAGAACAATACAAAGAATCAATGAAACAAAGAGTTAGTACTTTGAAAAAATCAACAAGATAGGCAAACCCCTATCCAAATTATCCAAAAGGCAGAAAGAGAGAGAGAGTATTCAAATTAACAAAATCAGAAATGAAAAGGAAGACATAACAACAGACAATGAAGAAATCCAGAGAATTATCAGGTCATACTTCAAAAACCTGTACTCCACAAAATTGGAAAATCTGAAAGAAAAATTAACAATTTTCTGGATAGGTACCACATACCAAAGTTAAATCAAGACCAGATAAACTATTTAAATAAACCAATAACCCTTAAGGAAATAAAAGTCATTAAGTCTCCCAACCAAAAAAAGCCCAGGACCAGATGGTTTCAGTGCAGAATTCTACCAGATTTTCAAAGAAGAGCTAATTTCAATACTCTTCAAATTGTTTCACACAATAGAAATAGAAGGAACATTTTCAAACTCTTTTTATGAAGCTACAGTTACCCTGATAGTCCAACCACACAAGGTTGCAGCAAAGAAAGAGAATTTCAGACCAATTTCCCTCGTGAACATTGATGCAAAAATATTCAACAAAATATTGGCAAACTGAATCCAAGAACACATAAAAAAAATTATCCACCATGAGCAAGTGGGCTTCATCCCAGGGATGCAAGAATGGTTCAACATACAAAAATCTGTCAATACACCATATAAACAAACTGAAAAAAAAAAACCACATGGTCATCTTATTAGATGCTGAAAAATCCTTTGACAAAATCCAACACTCCTTCATGACAAAGGTTTTGGAGAGATCAGGGATATAAGGAACATACCTAAACATAATAAAGGCAATTTACAGCAAGCTGACAGCCACCATCAAATTAAATGGAGAGAAACTCAAAGTGATTCCACTAAAATCAGGAACAAGACAAGGATGTCCACTCTCCCCATATTTATTCAATATAGTACTTGAAGTTCTAGCTAGAGCAAAAAGACAACAAAAGGAGATCAAGGGGATAAAAACTGGAAAGGAAGCTGGGCGGTGGTGGCGCACGCCTTTAATCCCAGCACTCGGGAGGCAGAGCCAGGCGGATCTCTGTGAGTTCAAGGCCAGCCTGGGCTACCAAGTGAGTTCCAGCAAAGGCGCAAAGCTACACAGAGAAACCCCGTCTTGAAAAAACCAAAAGAAAAAAAAAACTGGAAAGGAGGAAGTCAAACTTTCACTGTTTTCAGTCGATATGATAGTATGCATAAGTGACTCCAAAAATTCTACCAGGGAACTCCTACAGCTGATAAACTCCTTCAGTAAGGTGGCAGGATACAAGGATACAAGACCAACTCAAAAAAATCAATAGCCCTCCTATATACAAATGATAAAAGGGCTGAGAAAGAAATCAGAGAAACATCACCCTTTACAATAGCCACAAATAATATAAAATACCTTGGGGTAACACTAACTAAACAAGTGAAGGACCTGTATGTTAAGAACTTTAAGTCTCTGAAGAAAGAAATTGAAGAAGATATCAGAAGATGGAAAGATCTCCCATGCTCATGAATAGGTAGGATTAACAGTAAAAATGGCAATCTTACCAAAAGCAATCTACAGATTCAATGCAATCGCCATCAAAATTCTAACACAATTATTCACAGACTTGGAAAGAACAATACTCAACTTCATATGGAAAAACAACAACAACAACAACAAAAAAAAAAAAACCAGAATAGCTAAAACAATCCTGTACAATAAAGCGACCTCTGGAGGCATCACCATCCCTTACCTCAAGCTCTAGAGCTATAGTAATAAAAACAGCTTGGTACTGGCATAAAAACCAACATACAGACCAATGGAATAAAACTGAAGACCCTGACATTAATATGCACACATATGAACACCTGATTTTTGACAAAGAAGCCAAAACTAAATAATGGAAAAAAGAAAGTATCTTCAACAAATGGTGCTGGCATAACTGGATGTCAACATGCAGAAGATTACAAATAGATCCATATCTGTCACCATGCACAAAACTCTAGTCTAAGTGGACAAATATCTCAACATAAATCCAGTTACACTGAACTTGATAGAAGAGAAAGTAGCAAGTACTCTTGAACGCATTGGCACAGGAGATCACTTCCTAAATATAACACCAGTAGCACAGACACTGAGAGCAACAATTAATAAATGGGACCTCTTGAAACTGAGAAGCCTTTGTAGGGCGAAGGATATGGTCAATAAGACAAAAAGACCGGCTACAGAATGGGAAAAGATCTTCACCAACCCCACGTCTGACAGAAAGAGGGCTGATCTCCAAAGTCTATAAAGAACTCAAGAAACTAAGCACCAAAATACTGAACAATCCAATTAAAAAAATGGACTACATAGCTAAACAGAGAATTATCAATAAAAGAATCTCAAATGTCTGAGAGACATTTATGGAAATGCTCAACATTCTTAGTCATCAGAGAAATGCAAATCAAATCAAAATGACTCTGAGATACCACCTTACACCTGTCAGAATGGCTATGATGAAAAACACTGATGGCAGTCTATGTTGGAGAGGATGTGGAGCAAGGGGAACACTCCTCCACTGTTGGTGGGAGTGCAAACCACTGTGGAAATCAGTATGGTGGTTTCTCAGAAAA
>CABHPH010150327.1:0-10387 GCA_902168325.1 Peromyscus nudipes
CAGTTATTTTTAGTGTGCTGTTTTCTAGATCTGGGGATCTTCAAGACCACATGTAACATGTTACAGGAAAAAAAAAAACTGTAGCACATGTGATTTGTCATGTAAGTCTTGGTCTTAATGACTTCACTTAACAGAATTTGTTGTGACTATTGGTTATTGACTTATCTACATATTACACATTTCCAAGTCACATAGGAGACATCATTGAGATAGCTTAAATGCTGAAGCACAGCCTGAACAAGGGCTGCTTCTCTCTCTCTCTCTTTTTGTCTCTTAAAAAAACTTGTATTTGAGTCTAACCCTGAATGGCTTTACCTTGTCAAACATTAGGAAAACAATATAAATGTATGTGACCTAGAAAGAATGGATTTACATCTCTTATTGGGAATAGGAGAGTTTCACAGAGGGAATAGGGGCAGAAAATGGAATCACACTAATACATTATTTTTAATCCCTTTTGTGAACCATGTTTCCTTTTAGGAAACTGAGAATTTACAATCTTCACTTTTTATTTCTTCAAAAGAACACACTTGATATCTTGCTTTGCCATGCCTCTATCAAGAGGACAGAACCATCACTAATTAGAGGTTCTCATGAACTCAGAGCGGTTGGAAGCAGAAACTTCGGGCAATATGAATTCAGGGGGTATGACCTGGCGTTTGAGTTTCTGGAACTTTTGATGAAACTTGTGGCAATTTTCATGCTTAATTGGGCTACAGGATCCTGTCAGTGACAGGGGAGAAAAATGAGGTTCTGTTTGTGTGGTTGGTCTTTAAAATAACTTCATTAATGATACCTGGAAGCATTAAAAGTCATTATAATGCTGTCAATATTTTCTATTATATTTATTTTGCAAGACACAAAACTGACCCTTGGATTTGCAAGATAACTTATTTATTCTATGAGGACATAGTTTTGTTGCTTGTCAGCAAGATAGAATTGCTTAAATATAAACATTCTTACTACAGACCTATTGTTCTTGTTGGTTCTTTAGTCAACTTGATACAAGTTAAGAGTTATCTGGGAAGAAGAATCTCCATTGAGAAAATGTTTCCAGCAGATTTTCTACAGGCAAGTCTGTAGGCACTATTTTGATTAATGACTGATGTGAGAGGGCCTGGCTTACTGGGGTAGTGCCACCCCTGGGCAGGTTGTCCTGGGTTATATAATAAGAGCAAGCTGAGCAATCTTTGAGGAGCAAGCCAGTAAGCAGCACTCCTTCATGGCCTCTGCATCAGTTCCTGCCTCCAGGTTCCTGCCTCGAGTTCCTGCCCTGACTTCCCTTTAGGAAGTATGAAGGACTGTGACCGGACATGTATGCCAAACAAATCCCCAAGTTGCTTTTGGTCATGGTCTTTATCACAGCAAGAGAAACCAAACTAAGACGCCCAGTGTTAATAAAAGCAGCGAGAAACAGAAAAAAAAAATTTCACACATAGGAAAAGTTATATTCTAAAACCTAACTTTGTTAATTCTTTTAATTTCAGTATTGGATTAAACTGGCGCCGTTTTATAAAACTGACTATGCATTTATCTGTCTACCCTAAGATGCTACGCCTCTTCTGGTTTCATTTTCGCCACTCTCCCTACACTGAGTTTATCTGTTTGGACAAGGCCCTTTACTATCTATCACAGAAGATTTGCCCATGCAGATCTTGCATACCCCTCTCTTCAGAGTTCTACAGGAAAGACAGCTGGGTATCATCTAATACTCTTTCTCCATCAATTAATCATTCCCTTAGTCAAGTACTTTGTGCTCTTTCTCTCTGCCTCATGCAATTTCCAATGCCATTCTCTCAGCTGTTTCCCTGGTTGAAGTCAGCATGTGGATTGTGGGGAAGGCAGGAAGGACAGCCTCAATTATCTCTTAGCCTCTTTGCTTCCATAGCTAGCTTCACTCTACAGCCAGGATGGCTTGTCGAAAGTACAGCTTCCTGGAAATGACCTGACTGTAAAATCTACTGCTATCAACAGCATAAAGCTACCAGCACAGACTTGAAGTCATTTAATCAAATTAGTTTGTGCTTACTTTTCTATCAGTGCTGGAGGGAAACACGATTGATTATGTATTATGTGTCACACTTATTCCAGATGCTGGAACTGAAGCAGTGAACTAGGATGCAGAGTCCTGGCCTACAAGATGTTACTGCTAGTAGAAGAAGGTAGAAAACAACCAACAAACCTCAGTCTGCTGGTGTAGGCCTTTATCCCCAGTTACTCAGCAGGGAGGCAGAAGGGTGTCAAGTTCAAGGCTTCCCTGTGCAACGAAGCAAGATCCTATTTCCAAATTGAAGAAACAAGGCCAGATAGAAGGTTGGGGATACTGTCAATGGCAGGGGACATATGTAAGGTCCCAAGTCCAATCCCCAGTACTGAGAAATAAAATGGAAAGATGAACATGTATACTTAACCAAATAAGCATTTCACAGTAGAAGACATAAAAAGGTCAACAGGTCTGTAAAATGTGCTTAACCTCAAAGCAAAGTGACAATGAGACCACCCCACTCCTGTGGGAACAGCTACTGGAAAGACAAAAGAAAACATGCTTGTGAGAGCATTGGCAATGGAACCCTTTGCAGGCTCTTGCTGGGAATGTAAATTAGTATAGTCATTATGCAAAACAGTACTGAAGTTTCTCAAAATGTCTTAAAGAAAACATTTTATGTACAACAATTCCATTCCTACATTAAATAGGTGGGGTGTTCAGAAGCCCAGGATGGAAGAGATAGGGAAAGATATATCAATGGCTAGCTACAGTTTGATAGGAATGGAAGTTTGGTGCATTACTGCAGTCAGATGCTTGTAGGCACCAAAAATGCGCTATAGATTTCTACAAAGCCTGATGAAAGCAAGTAAATCTTTCTACCAAAAAGAAATGATAAACATTGGAGAAAGAGATACATCTTTCCTGATTTAAACATTATGGACTACATGCATACGCAGAGATATCTATCACATGGCAGCTCCCAAATGTATATACTTTTTATGTCTTTAGATATTGGTTAAAATTAATTTAAATTTAAGAAAAAAGAGCACAAAAGAGGATTTCAGGATGATAGAGGGATATGAATAAACTAGGAGTTTATTCATAAATAGCCCCATCAATCATCAATCTGTTACAGACAAAGACAGAAAACAATGTTTTAGCTGGAGTGGTTGGAGAAGGCCTATGAAGGGATAGGCTGAGTGTTGAATAATATAAATGCCAAATGCATGTGAACCAGCAGGCAGGCAAGCGCAGAAGAAAATGTGTTTATTATTATTATTTTTAAAAGAAAATAAACACTGTATGTTTCTAAAACCTTCATGCTGGTCTGGTATCTCTCTGATAACACAACTGTACAAACACCTCTATCTTTTTATTCCCATCTTCTGAGTGCATTATCCCATGGGTATCAGATTTCTAGGGTGTGACTGTTCTCTTGTTCTATTCCTCCAGTTTTCTAAATTATTCTCTTGATGGTAGGTGCCCTTCGCTCATTATATTCTTTGCCTGCCTGGGCCAGTATGTGCTTACTTCTGGTGCTGCTTCCATTCCGGGTCCTGCCCCTGTAACTATCCACTGAACATTCACCTTTATGCTAATCTGCGTTCACCAAGCATAGGAACAATGACTTCTTGACAAAGAATGCACATGCTGCCCCATCCCACCACCGAAGGGCATCTGCCTTTATAAATGAATGGATATCCAATTGATAGGTGACTCTAGTCTCCTCCTTCTTTTGCCTACTGTCTATCTTTTGGCCGTGTTTTCCCCTGTAGTTTCACTGAATGATACACCAAAGCAAAGAGAGGAAGTGAAATGTAAATTAATCAATTGTGATCACAGTGAGCATCTGTCATAAAAAGAATGGATGGAAGGCAAGGTTAAAATTATTGGCTCAAATGAGAATTATAAATTGTCCATGTGTGTCATTTAGTCATGCTATTTCTAGTCAAAATTTAACGTAGATTAATTGAAGAGAAATTGGATACAAAGATGAAAAACCAAAAGGTAGTCGAGAGAGAGAGAGAGAGAGAGAGAGAGAGAGAGAGAGAGAGAGAGAGAGAGAGCTGAAAGCAAAACAAGGTGAGACAAGGCAGAAGAACCAGTGAGGAAGTGGAGTCTGCCCTGGACTCCTAGCAGTTTCTACTGACAGCCTCTTGATGGGAAAACAGACCTGGGACAAAGAAACTCTCCTCTTTCCAACTTGTTATCTAGCATGCTGTGGACAAAACACAACAGATAGATCAGCCAAACTGCTTGGTTCTGTAATAGCTGCTTGCTCAAATAGCTAGAAATCTCTGAAGAGTTTCCAGTGTTTCTCTATACACTCATTCAAAGACCCACTTCCACACACACACAGTGTGTAGGGCATACAGTTAGTGTTTCCCTGTTCCCAGAGGGACATGGAGAGCTGAATTGTTTCTTAAGGAAATCTACAGGATAGACCTAATGGTGCTATAAACTCTCAGGCACTTAAGTAAAGCAATAGCTAGCTATTTCCTGTGAAGAACTCCGGGGGCAGTGAATTTCATCCTTAATTCCCTTGTAGCTAATATGAAGCCATCTGCATTTATGCAGGGTCATTCCTGCATAGACACAATCCTTCATGTGCAATGTGCCCCTCAATACAATAGCACTCATTAGCAAATGTACAAACACTTCTGTGAATATATTAAAAGGTTCAAGAGAAATTAGCCTTTGTTTATAATTAGAAGATACCATTGAAAATGTATTTTATTTCATTTGCTTTTCTGAACACATGAAAATTAAAAATAAAGTACTTCCCCCACTCCCAGTTAAACTGCCTCATAAAAGTTCAAAATCTTTATATTTCATGCACTGTCTTGTCCTTGTCAAATCCCTTTGATGTATTTTGTGGCAGTATATGTTTCTAGAGTTATTTTTATACATACAATATGGCAAATGTTCCCTTTGAGCAACACAGGAAGGCACTGGAGGCTGCATTAGTATTTTAATGGGTAATTATTACACTAGGGGCATACAGACAGACAAAGGTAACTGGTCCATGAAAGGGGTCTTCCTGAATGTACCAGGTTACTGGGTGGATGATAGCATTTCTGGAATAACTGAGCCTTAGAAAGACATTCGAAGAAAGCTCTGGTTCCCTGTGAACACATGCTACTTTATGGCAGAAAGAATGACCGTCTGGCAAAAATCACTGCATAATTAACATCATTAAGGTTTGCCCAGGGCCTCTTTGTCCCTTTTAGGATTCAGAGGGCACTTACTGCATGCGGTCTTATACACCAAAGGTCTATCAGGCATTTACCTGTTAGCACTCCCAGGCAGGAGACTGAAATGCTGACAGAAAGAAGGGGAAGAAAACTGTAACAATAAGATGGGGAAGTGAATCTTTTAGAGATGCTAATGGTAAGCAGTCAGCTTCTCTCCAGGGAGGAGAAGGTGCTACACCGGGTGGTTTTTGTAGAATTCTCAGAAGACACGCCCTGGAGTGCCCTGCCTCCCCCAAGGAACCTCTCCTCCTCTGCAGACTTAGGTTCAGTCCTTCAGAAGAACAGGTGAGGAAGGGATCCAGACTCTCCTTGCTACAGGACAATGCTTCCCACCAAGAAGGCCAGGCCTTTGAGGGGTGATGAGAGAAAATGAAGATTTAAGCCTCACAGGGCAAAGTAGGGATGATGGGTAAGTGGAAAGAACTCAGAAATGGAAGACGACAACCACCACCACCACCACCACCACCACCACCCAGCGGTTTAGCTCAGAACAGGTATACAATCCTGGGACACCCGGCTCTGCCACCTTCAGTTGTGTGACCTTGGGGAAAGTGACTTCACTCAGTCCTGGGTTTTTGTTGTTGTTGTTGTGCATTTGTTTTGTTTTTTTTTCCATCAGAAAACATGAATATTAAAAGTACCTATCAGCTTTGTCATGAACTTTAAATGTTTCCTCACTTAGGAAGGTGTTTGACATTTATTTAGCAGTACAAAAACATGAGAATAGATGTAGTCCAAAGGACTTATTAAAAATTATAACAGGGCCAGGTGGTGGTGGCGCATATCTTTAATCCCAGCACTTGGGAGGCAGAGGCAGGTGGATCTCTGTGAGTTTGAAGCCAGCCTGGTCTGTAAAATCAAGTTCCAGGATCACTAGGGTGGGTACCATAAGTTAGCAGTTATTCTAATAGCTTCCCATATCCCACCAAATGCAATCTTACAACCCTCTGAGGCAGCTGCTTTTGTTGCCATCATTTTACACATGGAGCATTTGACACACAACCATCTTACCAACCAGGACCTGGACTCAGTGTCTGCTTGCAAAATCTGTGTTCTCAACAACTGGCCTAGACTTGCTCTCTTGTATGCAGGAGTGTTGAAACACACTCCAAAAATGAGGTCGTGCAAGGGGAATTCTGAGTGCTTGTGAGAAAACTCAGAACATGGCAAGAGTCTGGTGACCTCAGGTTCTTCAAAACACAGAACTGTTCTTGGAATGTGTTTTTGTGAAGGCAATACAGACTCTATATTAAGGTAGGGCCACCATCTTAGACCACCGGCTATACTCAGTTCCAGGAAGGACCTCAGGAATATGCCATGACAACTCTAACAGATACAGGGCAGTATGCTCCTGCAGACATTCTGTCTGTGGTTTATGGCCCTTGAAGATATCTAGATAATCCTTCTGAGCAGTCCAGATAATCCTGCCCGGCAAGTTGTGGTTCCCCGCCAAAAAGTCCAACCCAATAGTTTCAAATGTGGTTTCGCGCTGAAAATCTAGACCAATAGTTTCAAAAAAATCACCTTGCCCCATATCCCTTCTACCCAATCCCAAGTTGCCAAAGCATGTGATTCCCAGCTTGTGGTTGTTCCCTATAAAAACTCTCTCCCCCTGGGCCACCACTGCTGCGTTTCCCTCCATCTGCCTGGTGGTGGCCCAGGTTTGAACCTGACAATAAAGGATCCTTATGTGCTTGCATCAGAAACTGGCTCCTTGGTGGTCTCTGGGGATTTAGTGAACCGGGTACAACATTTTCATGCTCCTCCCAGGTGCAGTGGATAGGAGTGAGTTTACTTCAGCTGTTATTATTCACATGCCTCTGTGAGAACATGACAGCCAGCCCTAACCTGGTGGCATTGTTTTTGCCTACCCCAAGAAATGAACTACTCTATCCCAGTCATTAGAGTGCTCAGACCCAAGTAATAGTTTACACAAGTCCCCTGTGATGACCAAAGGAACTTAATGGAACCTGGCATCCCCTAAGGGCCATTGACCTTTTACTCTGGCATGCCAGGGAGATCCTGGTGGCCTGCAGGTGACATAATGGGCTGTGAGGTATTAACAGCTGCCGCTGCTTCTGTAAAGCTCACTACCACTATGGGCAAACAATGAAATGGTCTTTTTATTACTATATAGTAGGAGAGTAAGAATCTGAGGGAAGTAAAACAAGTTTCCTGCCCAACTGTGGATTCCATGGATGGCTGGAATACACACCTTTCTGATGTATGCCTTAAAGACCCTCACCTTAATTCCTCTTCCATGTGGCATGCTGTATAGGCTCTAAGGCAGCTGTCCTTCTACTAGCAGTAAGAATAAATTCATTTAATCTAAATTTGAATTGAGTCTAAGTCTCTTATTTCTCCCAGTGGATTCGAAAGCAACTGTACCTCTATGGAAAAACGTGATTTTTGCCACATATGGCTTGTTCTTGTGATCATATACTTTATTTGTGTGATTCTTCTTAACCCTCAGAATATAAACTGCCTGATGCTCTGAATAAAGTTGTCTATCACAAGAGACTTTAGTCTGCCTCATTTCTAGGCCCCATTCTCCCAGGTTTACAACGCCAACCAGAGCCTTTATACACAGGAGAACTCTCATTCATGATCTTTCTGTAAACTGGAGGTGGGAGTCCATGGGCGCTAACTTTTAAACCATCAGCACATTTGTCAGTAATAAAACCCTTTCCTGGTTGCCTGATTCCCCTCAGACGAATGCCAAAGGAGAGACAGAGTGGCTCTGGATCACCAAGGGGCTGATGATGGAACAAAGCTTTCCAGTGGTCCCAAGGTATCCCTCTGCCTTCAGACTCATGTGCCTATAATTAGGAGTGCCCCTCCCCCCATCTAGCTGCAGCAGCTTGGGCAGTGTCTATAGGGTATTAAACACTACAGGTGTGTGAGATATTGTATTACAGTAGTTCATAGCTGCTATAGAGTAGTTAACCTCTTGGTTGGATGTGACCATTGTTGTCATTCATCAGAGTGGCTGTGGTCATTGCCTGATGATCCCTAGGAGATCTGACAATAGTAATACTCCCTCATGCAGAGTGTAGGAGCATTCACAGGCTCATATGATCAAGAGCCTGAAAACCATCCTTATAAGGTTTCACTTCCCTTCTCTAAGTTTATATATGAGGGAAATAGTTGGCAGTGTGGGACTCTTTGCAAAGGTCTGCCTCAGCTAGGTGAGATTCTCTGGGCTGACTGTCCCACAGGAGTGATCTTGACAAAGCCCAGCAGTGTGCCTGTCAGTAGTCTTCCCAATGGACTCTTCAGTGGTGCAATTTTTAATTAGTCATCCGTGCTTCTTAGGTGGTGCAGATCCCCTAACTTGTCCAGAGACTTGTGGATGATATAGCTGCCTTTGATTGCCCATGCTCTGGTAAGTGAGCCCAATAACTCACTGGTGCACCCAGCTACATTCGTGGAATCTTTTCTTTGCTTGGTTGGTGCTCTCCATATCTGAGGTAAACATATTTCTTTATATCTCAACAGTAAGAATCTTGCAACAATAGCCTACTTGTCCTCAAGGCTTTGCTCTGGTGTCTGGTTGGAAGATTCAGTCCCTGTGTGCTGACCCATTGAGAATAACACCTAACATAGTCAGCCATCCTGCAGCCACAGTGGCTTCGAGAATAGCATTCCAATCTACAAACCCCTACTCTATCCCTACATGACCATGGCCAGTTCTGCTGGAGCACCAACAGTGAATGGGATTCTGGGTGTGGGTTAATTGCATCTTGAGAAGATTGCTACTGCGAACAAATGACAAAATCACTAGGTGGGTGGGGTGTGAGGTGGCTCCTCCCTTTCAGCGTTCTTGTCTTTGTGAAGGCTCACTACTGTAGTTTCTCTTCTCTGTCCAGACCCTCTGATTGCAGCATGGTGAGTGAGTGAGTCTTCCCCAGTCAAGTTCTCTGGAGGCACCTCAGACTCCCTGAGCATAGAGCACTGGGTGGGAAATACCAAGCTCAGAGTGGTTAGTACTCCTCAAAGAAGTACCAGGTTCTATATCCTGGGGACCAAATGCAGACTTATGGTGCTCACAAGTGTGCAGAGAACACCCCAACTAAACCTAGAAGCTGAGTGTGCCATATTCATTTCCTTTTTCCTTTCAAATGTACACCACACTTAAGTACAAATACAGAGCTTCTTAAAGCTACTCAAATTTAACCTCAAAAAAGTAGGAACAGATAGATCTAGATGTTTACTGATTTATGTATTCCCAAGGCAATATATATTTTCCATTTAACAAGACCTAAAAAGGTTTCTGGTCATCTTAGGGCAAGGTTTCTTGGAGACTGCTGGCAGAAAAAGTGGTAGGACTAGTTTGGTGGATGTATGCTAGAGAAGTGAGGGTTCTGCATGAACAAATGAAATGCTGAACCTTTCACTGTTATGAGGACTGTGTCCTGAAAAAAATGTCCACAACTGCCTGGGCATATAATTTTACAACTCCTTTAAGTAAAAAGCATAAAGTTGACCCTGTAATTGGCTGTAAAACAACCAGAGGAATTCAGGTTTTCAGAAAATGGTGACAAGGATGCCTCAGAGTGTTCTGAACCTGAAATCACCTGAAGCAGCACCACAGCCTAATGTCAGGGAGTGTGCCACATGGAAGGTCCTGTCCCAACTCCACACAGCACCAGGCCGAGTGCCAGCTTCAGACACAGGTTAAATGAGGAAGTCTGGCCTGACACCGCTTGGCTACCGAAAGCTGTTAAGGACAACCTTCCTTAGGATCTTCCAAAGAGCTATAAACAAAATAAGACATGAATATTAAAGCCACTCTGAGCATCACCACACCACCTGACCTGTGCTTTAGAACAGGCCTGGAAACATGGCCCTCCTAGGTGAGTCACATAGGACAAAGCAGATTAGCCACCAAGGGGACATGTTGCAAGCACTCAGTAGTACTACCTTTCTGTTTATTTTCTCTTTTTTAATTTCTACACTATTCTTCTTTGAGTCCTTAAAACATGACATTATGAAAAATGACCCCAAAACATATATAAATAGCTACTTAGAATGAGCGTTATGCTGGAAATAGGTGTATTTTCTTATGTGCCTTTAGAATCTGAATTACTTCTGCTTTGTGTGTGTGTGTGTGTGTGTGTGTGTGTGTGTGTGTGTGTGTGTGTGT
>CABHPH010150327.1:15789-25789 GCA_902168325.1 Peromyscus nudipes
ATGAAAGAAAGAAAGAAAGAAAGAAAGAAAGAAAGAAAGAAAGAAAGAAAAAGAAAGAAAGAAAACAAAAAATCCACAAAGTGACTGTTTCTTACAAGCCATTTAACATATCTTCTAGCCCTAATGACAGCCGCTTTCTTTGAGAAGCCTGTGCCTGTTTCAGGGCACATACTACTGTCCTGTCTTTCTCTCTCAATTCATGGGTTTAAATCTGTTAAGACCTTGCCTTAATAAACTCTTAATACTCCTCAAAACTCCAATTGTGCTTCACAAAGACAGGTAATTAATTTTAGTTTTTGATCTTGCATGCTCTTGTCAAACTTGTCTTTAACCCATGGGTTATCAATGTTGCTGCCTGCGTAAGGACCCTTTGAAGAAGTGATGAGGTCTCCTTGTTCCTTTTTCTCTAGATCCTTGTAATTTGAGGGCCTTGCACCAAAGCTTCAAAAACAAGGTCAATGGAAATTGGTAGTCAGGAAATTAAGTGTACTGTTCAATTTCTTTAATTGAATTAGAAGCTTACTCTCTGGATTATTTCTCTATATACCAGAAAGAAAGGGCATTTTGTTTTTATTTTATTTTAAATCAGGTTTACACTGGTGTTAAAAAGGGTTGAGAATTCACCACCGGCAAGAGCTAAGAACCACTTAAGAAAAACAGCTTCCCAGTGTCTCCATATCTCTGCTAATGTTCAAGAATAAATTCCTTATTAAAAGGCAAGAGTATAGAGCAGTGTCTTGGAGGCCCCATGGATCTGTCTTGCGTCAACAGTGGTTGGAAGGAACAGACCTAGGTAGGACTTCCTCTTTTAGCTTCTAGTCACCTTTCAGTCTCTCACCAGTCCCAGCCTCCGGGACCATCTCCTTGTGTGGTCTTTAGTGCTGTGAAACAATCTTTGTACACTGTAAATAGTGTTGCTGTCATTGTTAATAATAATAAAAAAAAAGCTAACTGGCCAATGGCTAGGCAGGATTTTTGGGGCAGAGAGAATGCTGGGAAGAAGGAGGGTGGAGTTGGAGGAGTTGCTAGGAGATACCATGAGAAGCATAGAAGCAGCTTGGGAAATACCTACATGAGGTAAAATGAGCCTCCAGGCAGCACATAGATTAATAGAAATGGGTTAATTTAAATGATAAGAGCTAGCTAAAAAAAAACGAGCCTGAACAGCTGGACATTTATAATTAATATTAAGTCTCTCTGTTGGTTGTTTGGGGAGTGGCAGATGGGAAAGAAAAATCTGCCTGCACTTTAGCTCCTCGGGCCAGCCAGTACCATCTCTTTTTAGTTAGCTCCATACTGCAGATCAGCCATGCCCTCTCAGGTTCCTCAGAATTATTCCACTGAAGTGGAAGCTGCTGTGAACTGTCTGGTCATCTTGCACCCACTGACCTCCTACACCTACCTCTTTCTGGGTTACTATTTTGATCAGGATGACCTGGCTCTGGAGAGTGTAGGCTGGCCACCTCTAGTAATTGGTCCAGGAGAAGGGCGAGGGTGCCAAGTGCCTCCTCAAGTTGCAGAATCATCCAGGGCGCACTCTTCCAGAATGTGCAGTGGCCATCTCAAGATGAGTGAGTGGGGCAAAACCCAGGCGGCCATGGAAGCTGCCTTGGCCATGGAAAAGAACCCGCACCAGGCTCTTGGGTCTTCATTCCCTGGGTTCTGCTGGTACAGCCCCTCACTTCTGTGATTTCTTGGAAAACCACTTCCTGGATGAGGAGGTAAAGCTCATCAAGAACAGGACACCCACCTGACCAACCTCCATAGGCTGGCTGAGCAGCAGCCAAGGCCGATTGAAGTGCCCCAGCCATCTCTGGGCGAGTATCTCTTTGAGCAGCTCACTCTCAAGCACGACTAGGTATCCTCACCTTCCAGGGGGGCTGCTCTACCCCAGCCAGTCTCAGGACCTCTACCTAAACCTCTCAAACCACTAGGCAGCTTTGTAACCACTCTGGAGTCCCTCAAGTCTTGGACCAAGTAAAACTAAAGCCTTTTCAAACAGGAAAAAAAAAAAGAAGCAAGAGTATACTCAGAGATACATTTTTAGATCCTTATTAACTCTATTTTTTGTTCCCTCCCATTAATTTCAGAAGCCTTCGTGCATACAACCCTGCCTGCCCCATCTACTCTACCTCTCCCCATTGCCTTCTCTCATTTCCCAAACACCAGCTCTGGCTTTTCCATCAATTCCTGAGAAAATACTTTAAATAAACAACAACAACAACAACAACTAATAGTATTACCTTCCAAACTAATCTGTATTAAAACAGCTGTTACCTCACTTCCAAATTGCACATCACCTCTAGTGAACGCCAGCCCTTCACTAATCCTGTTTCCTCACAGCACAGGGCCTCTCCCTCAGAGCCCCCTGCCTCCCCATCTCTGTTTTCTCTCTGTCCTGGGGCATTGGCCACAGGAGAGTAGGTTCTCCTCTGCTGTGGGCTGTGTAGCTGGTAATACAGGTTTTCATTAAGGAATAATCGGATTTGTCTAGAATCCTTCAAGAAGTGGGGAACTTGAAGATTTAAATTGGTGCAGCCTTTGTTAACCCTGAAAAACTTACCCATAATTACTAGTGATTTTATAAGAACTCACAGATCCCTGAGTAGGTAGGTTATATTACATGCTTGACATTAATACAACCAAAGAAAAATATACACTTTCAATGGACATTTATTTCTCTGGTCTTTTAAGCTTTATCCACTTATTAAGTTGGCAGTGGAGCCTGCTCCTATATTTTCTCTAATAATGTAGAAAATACCTATACTTTACATACTGAACAAAAACCTTTAACATAGCAAGATATGCTTTGTTCTACACATTAAAAATATAAATTCTGCAGTTTTAGATTTTTCATATAATTTTAAAGGGAATAAAATATGCTGTTTATCTTTTAGACTTACAAACATACTTTGTTTTCAAAATGGCTAAAAATTTATTTTAATATTCATATCTTATATCATAGAATTATTTGGTTGTCAATAATATCAATATCTGCTTAATATGGATCTACTATAGTATTTCTAAAATACAGATATTTTATATTTCATCCAAGACAATGGCACACAGAATACATTCCCAAAATGGACTAAAATATTCATTTTCCTACATTCAAATATAATTTAAGCAAGCTATAAATGGAATGTATCTGACAACATGTTATGAATTGTCAAAAATCTTCATCCAAAATAAAACAGATTCACATAAAATATTAACAATAGTCTGTGCTTGAAATAAAAATTTAAAGATATAATTATAAGGGAAGTCAGCCTATCTAATTATACCTATTTTAATAACAAAAAGTACATATAAAGTTTCATTATAACTATGTACCTAAGGTGACATGCTATATAGTCCTTAAAATTCTTTGAAAAATTAATAGGTAACAGAAATCAAATTCTCCTTTCCAGTAGATAAAAATGATCACTTCCTTCAGTTACCTTAAAGTCTTCTCTTGAATATGAAACAGGAGATTAGCTTGTTATCCTAAATCTTTCCTAACCCAATGGTGGGAGTAAGGGATGAGACCCAGGAATTAATTTAGCCAGTAGCTGAGTCAGCAGAGTGCATGCTTGGCTTGGGTTTGCCAGCCAGAGTAGGAACTCTGTGTTTCTTTCTACCTTGTTTTAACCTGACTTCTCCCTTCTGTATGCCATAAGATTCTGAAATATTCAATTCACTTACAACTTTAAAAAGAAATTAGTAGTTGAGTCCAAACCTCAGGAAGACTGTCAAAGGGAAACAACACAGGTTTGTTCTAGAATGTTGACAAACTGGCCATGAGTCATCGCTACACAATTCTGAAAGCTTTAGAAGGCCTTACCTTATCAGTGCCGGTTTGATGGCCTTTTTCCTGACAATATGGACTATCCTCAAATGTGATAAGTGTTACATCATTGGTGGTGGTGGGTAGGGGAGGATGGGGAGGCATCTACCTGCATGAACACATTTGTCCTTTTCAAACCTTAAAAAAATGTTCTGGGTGGTCTGTAAGATCATTGGACACAGATTCTCTTTGGGGCTTGTTTACTTGCACACATCAGTGCCTGGAACTATGAGAGTTATGTTTATACCAACACTAGCTAAAAGTTTAGGTCAACACTTAATACATACACACTGCTCAGCCAGGGGTCACCACACAAGTCACCTTACACCATAGGTCCTTTGGCTAAGCTTTGCTTGGAGTTTAATGGCATCTGCTGCTATGAATAAAACTATAGCTTGTCTTGAATAGAAGAAATGGAATGGCAACATTTTCAAGAGGCTGGAGAGTCTCTGACTCCTTGAAATAACAATGAAGAGGTGCAAAGGAAAAGAATCACAGGAAGATAAGGAGAGATCTAAAAATGTAGGTTTAGAAAGGGCACCAAACCTAAAGCCATAAGAAATAATTCAGTGAAACATTTCAGTGTGTAGGCTGAAATAAAAGAAGCAGAAGAAATAAGGGGTAATTGTGATTTTTTTTTCTGAGATGATATGGGCCACACATAAGAGGTCTTGAATACAATGAGTTTGGAAGCTGGAACAATAAATCCAGAGGGGTCTATGATAAGGCGCTTTGTGATTTCTTTGAATCTAACTAGTTTAAACTCTGCTATCAGGAGCCACCAAACAGGGAAAGATATAACATGCTAATAAGCTAGGTTTTATGGTTTTAGAGCCCTGTACCCTTCTGCTAGAGATTAAAGTCCAGTAACAACAATGCCTCTCTTCAATTTATAGTAGCTTTGTCAGAGACATACCATTGCCCTCAATTACAGGGAGAAACAGAGGTCAGCAAAATAATTGTCTTGCCTGAAGTTACCAGCCTGGTGCTTAAATCACAACTTCAGCAATCATTTCTTAGCAGCTTGGTCAGATGTTTCCTCTATTACAATACGAACGTATCATGTCAGTAAATGGCAGTGAATGGTCGGTCACATGTTGCAAGTTCAAGAGTAAGATAAACGGAACAAATTTGTAAAAGAATTAGTGCTGTTGTATATAGACCTTCCTCTTCCACAGAACGCATGGCATTTGAGGAAAGGGTTTTCACAGCATTTTACTATATTAGTGTGCTATGAAATGGGAAAAATCACATAATTAAAAGAGGCATGAGACCATGCGAACTTGTATTTTCAACCGAACAAGAGGATGAAAATATAGAAGTTTAAGTAATGGCATAATTGGGTACAAACAGGGCGAAGTAAGCTCTTTGGTGAGCTGGGGTCTCCATACACTCACACAAGCATACGGAGTCACACAGAGACTAGTCTGCCACTCCTCTGGACTTCCACTGTCACCACAGAAAAGAGGTATTGACCTAGCATGCCACTAAGTTCCTTACACTACTCACATTCAGACACACTTCTCACCACTCAGACACACTACTCACCACTCAGACACACTACTCACCACTCAGACACACTACTCACCACTCAGACACACTACTCACCACTCAGACACACTACTCACCACTCAGACGCACTACTCATTCTGTAAGCTTTTGTTGACATAGCAAATATGTTCTTCAGAAAGATTACAGTGAATCACAAATGCAACAATGAAAGAATTACTCTCCAGTTTACCTTGCCTTTGAGAGACTTATCTTCTAGGAAACTAGAATTCAAGTCACATTCCCTTGAGTGGTGCAGTTCTTGAGCTGCTTCAGACGTACTGTTAAAGAGTAACATACTTGACAGTTGAACCTATGGGTTCTGTCAAAAATGGAAATTCTGGATGCTTTGGCCTCAAACGCATAGCATGGAATGCCGTCTTGCCTGTGTTCAACTTTTTGAACGTTTTTTTAATCCTTGCCTCCTCTGGCATTATCCTCCATCACACTGAACAGCAAGCACTTCCTTTCTCCTCCTCTCCACATTCAATCTGTAATCAAACCCCTTCATATTCTAAATAACTCTTGATTCCACCTCCATCTGCATGAAGCCATCAGCTCTGAACTGGGCTGCAGCCCAAGGCACTTAAAAGGTCTGCCAGCATTCACATCTACTTTATCTCTCTCTAATCTGTTTCCGGGGCTTTCACAGGAATGATCTTTTCAAAATGGAAATCTGATCACCTCTTATCCTAGTTTGAAACTCTTTAAAAGTTTATTATTGTTCTAGAATATAAGAAAATCCTTCTATAAGGTCTCCAGTCACCGTGGTCTTAAATGAAATCATTTGGAAACGTTTCTAGAAATAACAATGGCTAGGTCCACTCACAGAGTCTCAAAGTAACTGGTCAAGGGTAGGGCTGAGCAACCAGACTTTGAAATACTGTGCTTAGAGCTCTCTGGTGTCCCTGGCACTGAGAACTGGTGCTCTAGAGTGGCACTGTTGAACATGGCAGCTGCAGAGCTTACTGCGGCTATAACTTTCAAAAGTAAATTTCATGTTAAATAGAGTCACTGACTTAGTCCCTTCTATGATGCCATATCAATATCACAGATGAGATAATTTGTAATGAACATATATTTATTGATCAAGACTAGCAAGACAGAGGCCACAGAGCTGATATCTCTCAAAGGCTTTGTTGGTGTGGCATCCCACTGTAGATGAGCAAAAGCAGGAATCAACTCACTCTTTTATGATGAATCCATTATCTCAAGATAATAAGCCTATTCCAACAAAAATGACATTGATTTGTTCAAGAAGACAACACACTTAGGGTCGGATCACCTCGAAGAGTTCCATGTCTATGTGTCCCTTTCCTCTCAGTTGTGAATAGACCTTATTTAACCTTCTTGGGGTTATAGGTTATTGCTGTTACTGCAATTTGTGGTACAGTTGATGCTTGTAGCAGATCATCTGACCACACTGTAATTCGGGTGAACTGGTGGAGGGGAGGTTCTATGATGCCACCTCATAGGCAAGACTCCAAATTCAGAGGATGCACTCTGGATGTTGAAGAGTATAGCGATCCTCCAGATGTCTGCCTTCCAATAGCAGTTGCTGCTACTCAGGTGGAATGCCTTCCTTGTCTTGGAGTTTGGCTTTGGGTTAATGGAGTCATTGGGCTCCATTTGCGGGTGATGGTCTTCCCACAGATATCCATCTTTCTGTCAGCGGTGCAGCCCTCCTTACTAACCCACAGTTCACTTTGTTCAGAGCTCCCTCTTAACACAGCTATACTGAGGATTAAGCTTTTTTTGGGGGGGGGGTTCATGATAGGGTTTCTCTGTATAGCTCTAGCTGTCCTGGAACTCACTCTGTAGACTTGAACTCAGAGCTCTATCTGCCTGCCTCTGCCTCCCAAGTGCTGGGATTAAAGTCATGCACCACCACCATCTGGCTCTCTCTCATAAAGATTGTATTTATTTTTAAATTATTCATGTCTGTGTGTCTATGCATGGGTGTATGCAGTGCATGTGAGTGTAGGTGCACACTGAGGCCACAGGAGGGCATCATATCCCCTGGATGTGGATTACAGGCAGTTGTGAGCTCTTTTTCCAATGAGGGGGCTGGGAACTGAACTCCAGCCCTCTGAAAGAGCAGTTTGTGCTCTTAACCACTTCTTCAGCCAGTAATTAGGTTTCTAACACATGATTTTAAGAATACATTCAAAGTGTATCAGTAACAACACTTGAAAATTTGGATTATGTACATGAGAAATTAGGTATAAGGGAAACTAAAGCTGTGTCTTGGTGGCTATTTGCATGACTGAATATCCCTTTGTGGTTAAACATCCATGAAGCTGCAGTTAGGCCACACTATAGTAAAACCTGGAGTGACAGGGCATATTGCCATACTGGTACATTCAAAAGAATACAGTTCATTACAGTCTTTCCATTGTGGTTTCCGGCTTCCTCTTTGTGACCTTTTCAAGAGGACCATAGGAAGGAATAGCCTAAAAGACTGATTGGGTCTACCATGATTTGGGTGGAGAAAATGGGCACCTTGCCTCATGAATGTTCCACTCGTCTCATAGATATTCATTAAAATTTCTTAAGACTCCACAATGCAAAACCCACTGGGTTGTACAGTCAGACCCACAACAATCTCTCTCTGGAATGTATGCTTTGCTTTGCTAACTAACTTCTGCTTAACTGTGTTTGTCTCCAGGCTGCATTGATTTTTTTTTTCTTTTTATTAAAGAGGACTAAGAAGATAACTTTACCTAGTTAAAAAAAAAAAAGCTAAACACGTTTATAAAATGTTTTCTAAAACACGATATTAGAGATTACTTTTAAGTAAAAATAAGGTAACTTATTATTAGTTTTGTGACATATTCTTTTTAGGGAACAGATTCATGTAAGTTTGATGTTTAAATTATTGTAATAGGAGTCATGAGGATGAGTTCTGACTGAAAACCAACATGGGAACTAGGCAAATTGCCTAGTTAATAGTTTGAATGCATATAATCTTTCATATAGCACCAATTTGCTTTTAATTATTTGATTGATTTTATATTTTTAGATAGGGTCTCACTCTGTATCCCACTTTAGCCCAGAATTCACTAAGTAGTCCTAAGTGGCCTTGAACTCATAACAGTTCTGCTTCAGTTGCTCAAGTGTTGGGATCACAGGCAGGAACCACCACACTTATCTGCTACTTCTTCTAAATAATGTATTTTCCTGGTAAATATTTACAACTCTGTTAGTAGTGATATAGCATCCACGGGGCTGGTCTTACAAATGATTCCAGTGAATCTGTGACATTAGTTTTGCCTTCGGTGTGGCTGAGTCCCAGAAATCTATTGAAGTTTTAGCATTAGACATGGAAATGGGCTCTAAGGCATTAGATTTTTCCATATAGCTCATCATTTTAATATTAACTAGTCAAGGTAAGTGACTTATTTAAGATTACACAGTAAGGAAGGACTGTAAGAAAGGATCACTATTTTTCCATCTTCTATTTTAGGAGTCTTCTTAAAGATATCACCTTGCAACATCCACGATGTATTTGCCCGTACAACAGATATCAAATAGAGGCTTTATCATATTATGGGGATATTGAATGCTTTGTAGGCTTTGTACTGACTGTAAGTAAAAAGTGCTCGAAAATATGAAAATACTGCAGTAAAACTTCTGAGGAACTCAAATCCATAACATTTACTTCCTGTTCATATAATTTGTCCCTTGCTCTTTGATATTTGTTTTTCCTTTCTTCTTGTGTTTGAATTCGGTGCTTTGAAGAGACATCAGCTTCTCTGAAGGAGAAAGTCTACTGCCTACACTGTGCTCTGTGGTTGGATGTGGCTTATGTATTTCCCAAGGATTCAAAGCTTCGTTAAGGTGTTTGAAATTTAATCCCCATTTTTAATTATTAGGAGGTTGGAAATTTAATCAGACTATGTTTGAGGGGAGGGTTTCTGGGAAGCCACTAATGTTAAGTGAAGTGGATGGGATTGAGCAGCATGACTGCATCCTGGTATCTTTATCCCAGGAGACACAGAGAGCCGAAGAGGCATAGAGCATATAGATGCATGCTCCACAACTCTTGTCCTGTGATATCCTTTCCTGTCCAGGGACTCTGTCAACAGGAAGACCATCACCACCAGATGTGGCTCTTGACCCTCCAGAACTTCGAGCCAAAGCAATGTCCTTTTTTATAAAGCTACACAGTCTCTGGCATTCATTTATTCACAGCCCCAAAATGGATTAGTATTATATTTTCACAGTTTCCATAAGCCAATTAGAACATGGACTCTAATAGATGAAGGCAAGTCCTTTAATAAATAAGAAAGACGAATTTAAGAAAAGGATACTTACCTCATCACCATATCTTACATTCAATTAACTAAGTGTTTTTAACTAACAGAATTTATTTTCTCAAACGTGCCATAAAATCGCTTCATAAAAGGAAAGTAACTTTAGTCTAACATTCTTAGAATTATGTTTTAATAAATGGTGTCAAATATAATACATGATTGCTTGAATCTAAATATATATCTTTCCATAGAAAACATCAGATGGATTTTTTTTTCAGTTGCTCTTTGACATTTAAAGACATTTAAATGGTAGCAAAACACTATAATTTGCAGGGGTATTAATCCTCTGAATACACATGAGAGTTCAAAC
>CABHPH010150327.1:30789-47772 GCA_902168325.1 Peromyscus nudipes
ATATGGATTACCCTCACTTGCTTGAGAAGCAATGTAGCTAAAATAGAGTGGGGATTGGGGGGGGGAGCAGGCAGGACCCACGGTCACAGAGGTAGCGAAAGGCAGGGCCAGTGAGTTGTTAAGGGATATGACAAATCCCAATAAGAGAAAGTTGAAGAACGCTGATGTGATTCAAATGTGATCAAATTGACATTTTAAAAGATCCTTCTCCATCTACAGAGAGCAGTTTGAATGGAATACAAGAGAAGAAGAAATGGTAGGGAGATCAGTGAAGTGCTTGTAATTTGCAGTAATTCGGGTTTAAGCAGTATACTGACAGGAATGTCCAAGAGGGTCAGATGCGG
Organism: Peromyscus nudipes; assembly: GCA_902168325.1. Taxonomy (NCBI): domain Eukaryota; kingdom Metazoa; phylum Chordata; class Mammalia; order Rodentia; family Cricetidae; genus Peromyscus; species Peromyscus nudipes. Next base: position 31,134 of record CABHPH010150327.1, read on the forward strand.
CATGCCTTTTGAAGGGACGGTTGCACAGACGTATAGTTCCGATAAAAGATAACGGGAGCATCTAGAATGGCTTCTAACTGTTTGGTCTTGGCAAATGGTTAAATAATTTTCACAGCATGGCGGTATTATTTTTAGTAGTTGCTTTATTTAATTTACTTAATTAATAAGGGTTCTATTTTCATACAGTACATTCAGAGCTGACAAGCAAGTCCTAAAGCATTGTTCAATTGTACAATCGTTTACTTGAAGTGAAGCAAAACAGACAAACAACAACAACAAACCCAATGAAGAAATGCTAAATGCTTTAGTGTTGATTATCCCCAGGAAATGGGCATGACACCTGAACTTGAATAAGAATATGCAGAGATGAACTGCAGCAGTCCACCTGGGAGCCCCCAGGACTCCTGATGCTGAACAGGTAGGCAGCCTACCTGGGCACCCTGGAGGCGGGCAGACACGATATCTGGCAGATGTGCCAACAAGAAAATGAGACAGCCACAGCGTTCTGCTCAGGGAGATACAGCTCATCACAACCCTTACATATTATTAGTGGGGGAAAAAAATCAAAACACTAAAACCCCCAGTGAAAGGCCAAATGCTACAAGTCACGTAAAGAATTAAGTAGTTACACGCCTTTTTCCCAACTTGCACATAACAGAAAACAAACCTGTAAGACAGCTGCTGACCTGGACCAAAAAGGAATAGAAAGTAATGGAACTTCCTAAGTACAGCTCTGTGGGGAGCAGACATTAAGACTGGTTCCACAGGCTTGATGCTATCCAAGCAGAAAAAGCAACCATACCTGCATATCTTCCTTTTTTTATATACACTAATAACCCTTCAAAAATATTCCCCATTCACTTTCCCTAAAATATTTTCCCAGTGACTTCACCACTGGGGCTGGGGGTGGGCTATTATCATATTGTCTTTAATGATAATTATCCTGGTATACATATTTTACCATATTGATGCCCCAGACTTTATCCTACCAGCTTCAGAGGTCTGCAGAGTCCAGAAAGTAAAATTACATTCTTCTGGTCTGATACCAACTGAGATATGGAGAAAACTGAAGATCAAAATGTCAGGCTGATTACTAATAAAACTGACTGGAGAATTAGGCTTATAAGTATGAACACAACGAGCCTTCTGATGGCATCTGGCAGCCCTGAGCCAGGTAGCTACCAGCCACTGTCTCAGAGGAGACATTAGCCTGAAAGCTCACTGAGCAAACAGCTTGTATTCCAAACATAAGCCACAAAGCTGACTAGGGAACAGTCCTTTCTTTCTCCAAACTCAACTATCAGAGAAGTGGAGCCTCCTGAGCTGAAGGAGCAAAGGAGGAGACGGGGAGATACAGATGTTTTCCCTGCATGTGCTGCCCTTTTGGAGAGGGGATGAGAAATAGCTTCGTTCTGTGAAAAGCTAGGAATGGCTGCTTCTCCATTTGCCCTTCAAAGTTGGAAACAGGAACTGAATTTCACCTATCACACAACTGGATTTCCACCAACCATTTCTATATAGTACCATTTTCTCATTATTTCTCATACTCATGAATGAGACTGCTTGTGACCACTGGGCACAGTGAGAGGCAGACAGTTTTGCAATCTTTCCCCTGTTTCTAGCCTTGGAATACAGCAAATATCCTTCCTTCTCAGAACTTCATTTTCAGACCTCTAAAAGGATTGTCCTTACTTGCTAAGATTTTGTTACAAATAATAGGATGAATAGTAAAGAGCTGATATTTAATGCCAAATTAATACCATTTTCTTCCCTTCTCGAACTCAAAACTCATGGATAGATTAAAATATATGTGTTGAACACAGATCTATAATTTTATTCTCGTCCCTTCCAATTGTTTGATTTCTTGACAGTCAGTATGTTACATTATTCTTTTGTAGTTTTTATGATACTTGGAAATTTTTAACAGTTTCAGGTTTAGAGCAAACTTGAGCAGGAGGTATGAGGAAGCCAGTATTCCCCCATGTCTGCACACTAGAGCTCCTCCACCGTCAGCACCGCACACAGGGCAGGCCACTGTACAGCTGACAAGTTTACAATGACATTTCCCAGTGTCCACGTCTGACATGGGTTGATTCTTACTGTTGCACAGGGTAAAGGATATGCGGTGACATTTTATTATTTGTATGTTAATAAATAAAGTTTGCCTGGAGATCAGAGGTCATAGCCAGCCATAAACAGAAGTCAGGCGGTGGTAGCACATGCCCTTAATCCCATCACATGGCAGGCAGAGTCTCTGTATGGTCAAGGACACAGCCAAGCGTGGTGACACACACCTTTAATCCCAGTACCAACCATAGAGACCTGAAGGTCTGTATAGACAGACAGTGATGAGGAAGTGATGTGGCTGGGCTTAGAGCCAATGAGAAGGCAGAACAGGAAGGCAATAAAAGCACAGGATAGACAGGAAGAAGCTCTCTCGGGAAGCTATGGTGAGGTGGTAAGATGCGGTTAGTTGGCAGCTATTGCTCTGATCTCTATGGCTTGCACCTCTGTATTTGGCTCTGTGTTTCTTATTTAACAAGACTGTTTAGAAATTTGTCCATAAGGACATAATGACTTACTAAAAACTAATATACTACCACACATAATAGCTCTGTTGCCTTAAAAGAGAAAAAAAAAGTTCTCTATATATCATCAACTTACCTCTTCTCTCCTAATTCCTGGAAACCACACAACAGAATATTATTCAGCCTCAGGAGAAAATGTCCCGCCATTTGCAATAACATAGATGAATATATGTTATTTAAGGCAAGCAAAATAAGCCAGACACACAGTCTGACACGTGTGGAATCTAAGAAAGATGAATATATAGAGGCAGAGAGATAAGAGACAGGGAGCTACCAGGCTGGGCAGGTGAAATGGAGAGATGCTGCTCAGAGGGTACTAACTTGTAGTTAGTAAGTACAGAGACCTAATGTGCCTATGATGGCCATGGTTATGTCTAAGTAAGAGACTTGGAATTTGCTTTTAAAAGTTATTACAGGGACTCCCACGACAGTTAAAAATCCACTGAGTATTTATATGAATGAACTTACTAGTGGCAATCCTATCACTATGAATATATTAATCAAAACATCATGTAGCTTGTATAAATAAGTATAAGAAAAGATGCTTCACATAAAATGTCATCAAAGAATCGCAAATTGACACTCAGGAGAGCAGGCCCTGCACCTCATGTGGGCAGCACAGTAGAGTCAACTCCACTGTCAGAGGTGTGGGTGAGCAGGCCCTGAGTTGTGAGCATGGGAGAACTGTCTCTATTACCCATCTGTCATGTGGCAGCATGGGTGGGGGAAAGGATACCCCCCATCTCTGCCTCTCGATGCCTTAGGCAGGTGGGAGAACTGACCCTGAGGACATAAGGGCAGGAGAGCAGGCCTTGCCTGCCACCAGCTGCAAAATTTGTGAAGCAGGGCCTGCACTTGCCTGGGCAGCACAATAAAGCCAATCCTGTTGGTGGAGGTGTGGATGAACCAGCCCTGACGCTGTGAGCATGGGAGAACTGTCCCCATTACTCATCTGTCATGTGGCAGCATGGGCAAGGGAAAGATGCCCTCCTCCACCTCACCTCCATCAATGCCTGAGACAGGTTAGAGAGCTGGCCCGGATGTCGTAAGAGCAGGAGAGCTCTTAATATAAATAAATAAATAAATAAATAAATAAATAAATAAATAAATAAATAAAGCAGGAGAGCTAGCCCTGATGTCATAAGAGCAGGAGAGCTCTTGATAAAAAAACAAAAATCAACAACAACAAAAAAAAAAAAAAAAAAAAAAAAACAAGAGCAGGAGAGCTAGCCCTGCCCCTCATCTGCTGCTGCACTGGGGAGAGTGGCCCCTATTCCATGCCTGGGCAACAGAGTAGAGCTGTCCCTGAAGATTTAGATGGGACATCAGACCCTGAGGACATAACAGCAGGAGAACTGGCCCCACCCCTTGCTCATCACCGCAAAGGGTGAACTTGCCAAGGCAACGCAGGGGAGCTCACCCTGGTGGTGAAGACAATGGAAAGCTGGTGGGCTGACTAACCCTGAAACTACCCAGGCCCAGAACCAGGGTTATGGTTTGGCCCACCCCAAAATCCACCCCATCTGTATCTGCTGGAGCACATGAAGGGACCGGTCCTGTAGACCCAAAGCTATAGGATTTCCACAACACAGGGCAACAGCAGGATAACCAAGAGGAGGAGTTCCAGTGAGGACCCAGCATAGATAGTGTAGCAGATACCAGAGGCCTTGAGCTAGATCAACGAATCTCTGCAGTGAACATTTGCAAGTGAGGATCTATGGATAAAAGGGTTTACAGCATGACTCACTATATCACACTACAGCTTCCATGGTGAGATTCCCCCCTTTTTTCTTTTCTTTTTCCTTTTTTCTCTTAAATTTTTACCCGGGTGGTGGGGCGCTGCAAGGGCAGAGGGCATATACGAAGGGACAGGAAAATGAATGGGATCAAGATGCATGATGTGAAAGACACAAAGAGTAAACAAAAAAATAAAAAGAATTGCAAAGTGAAACACCTGTAAGATACTACTGAACATCTGTTATGAGATCAAACCAAACAAAACGGTGACATTACAAATGCCAGGAAGGGTGTGCAGCAAAGTGAGGCCACACTCATTGCTGGTGAGGAAAGAGTGGTGACAGCATCTTAGGGACAGTCTTGTGGGATCTCACAAAAGTAAACATGTACACTCTTCCCACGTTACTTAGAAACTGCTCTCCTTAGTTAATATTAAAATGAATCCAAGCTCACAGACACACGAAACCTGCACAGTAATATTTATGGCAGCTTTATGATAACTGACTAAGGAAGCACCCAAGACGCCCTACGTAGGTAGGATTAATAAACTGGTAATGTTATACAACGGAATATTAGCAGGAAAAAAAAAAGAAATTGGTTATTAGGCAATGAAAAGACACGTAATAATGTTATGTGGGAATTACTAAATGAAAGACACCAATGTTACGAGGCCACAAGCAGTATTATTCTAATTATCTAACACAAGGAAAGGAAAACTATGCAAAGAGTATAAACAGCACATGGCCTGACTTTTGGTGCTGGTGAAAGATTCCTTTTAAAAAATATCTATATCTCCAATCATTTTCTCTAATGTTTCAATTCTATCATCAGATATTTCTGTTTCATTTAAGATGAGAAGCTGTAAATAAACCAACAAAACAAAATGCCATCAGTAAACAACTATCAGCAGCCCTGACTGTGCGACTGCAGTACATATATACCAGTTATTGCCATGATCTACAGAAAGTCCTTTCCAGGTGTAGTCAATGGTGACTGAAGAAAGCACAAGAATGTTTTGTTTACTAGGTGATCCTAAGGAGTTATAAGTCACTTCATTACAGTTCCACCTCATAGTAAAACACACATGTGGACAAGATAAACTTTAAATGACTTCTTCGCGTTTGCATATTGACTTAGTTCAAAGGTCTAATGTACAGCATGATGACTATGGTTCCGTCTGGATGTGCTTGGAGTTTGCTTAGGGAATACATTTCCGGTGCTAGTGGTAAGTCAAAAGCTCACAGTGAAGAGATGCTGCCTAATGAACTGGTTAATTCTGTAGCCATGAACACTGGAAGCAGCCCTGGCTCAAAGCTCTCCCTCTCTCTGATTTAGATACATGGAGGGAAACCCAAGTAGCTCCTGGGATGCCCCAGCTATCCTGAACCCACAGCAATTAGATAACAGGTACATTCCAAATAGAAAAGGAGGAAAAGAATGAATGGAGAAAGTAACTGCAACACTCTGAAAAACAATGCTGCTAACTTTCTAATGGGCTTCTGACGGAATATGCTTTGTGGTTGTCTTTCATTCTTGAGTTTGCTATTTATACCCCAGCGCTCTTCCGACCCCCATTCCAAGGATCACAGAAGCAAGCATATTCAGTACCTGGATGTTGATTCAGCATGTGGCACATTTTACACTTAGTTACTGATTAAAAACCTAAATAAAGCAAGCATACCATTAAGAATTGGCAACCCATCATGGTTTAAATATGAGGCGTGGAACAAGTTGGCCAGAAACAGGCAAGGGACTCTCTTGCCTATATCAGTAATGACGAACATTGTCATAAAATTCAAATGACATTCTCTCTCGAGGGCACGACAGTGTGCTGACAGCGCTTTTCACTTAACAGCCCTGACAACCAACTCAAGCATAAGCATAGCAGCCATACAGAAACATCTGCTGAACCAGAAATTTGGAGGCACGTGAAATCTGTGACCCAAAGACAAGATGGCACTTGATGTGAGGCACTCCGGGAATTCAAGTCCACAGCGTGCTCTTTTCACACTGGCGTTGGTGACCTGAACAGTGAATCTGGGAATTACGACTTTGTTCATGTATCTGGGGATTGAAAAGGAATCAATCAACAATTAAAACGTAGCTATAAATCCAAACAAGGTCTGTGGTACACAACAGCAGAGTTTTTCTTAGCCCCGGAAGAGAGCAGCACAGGCAGCTGACTCTTAGGAGACAGCAACAGGGGGCAGACCTGGAACTCACTTGTGCCTCCCTGGCATGCCCAAAGGCAGAGAGATGAAGTCGTGCACTCGAGGTAGAGGTAGGAACAGGGCCTGACTCCTGTTCCGGCGTTCTTTCCAGTTACCAGTTCAAACTGGTAGAACACACTTCACCACTTCTTTATCTCATCATTTTGAAAACCTTCACTTCTGCTTTTCAGAAGTGATTTCTAGCCAGCCATTTTATTTTTAATTTTTATTTATTCTTCTCTTATACAGTACACCCCGAACTGAAGCTTCCCCTGCTCTAACTCCTCCCAGTCCCTCACCCAACCACCTTTCCTCTTGTTTTGTACTCACTAAAGTGGCTGCCCCTTAAGCAACTGCTGACCCAACCAGCAACTGCAACTCCACAGCTACCAGCAGCAGTTCCATGGCACAGGCCAGTTCCACAGCCAAGCGGGAATTCTGTTCCTTCAGGCACAGGTCTATCACAGCCCCTAAAGGAAACTTTATCTAAATCTCTATCCTTCTCTAGAACTCAGGATTCAAAGGTTAAGGTGAAATCCTGCTACCACAGAGAGGCTGAATAGCAAGTAGCTAACATTCTCTCCTTCCTCACTCTCCCGAAAAAAGGGGCGTCCTTCTGCTCAGCCCCCACTAAAGAACCCTCACTACACTTAATTCCTCCCCACCACTTCCTGTCAGCTAGTTGCTGATGCAGCCTCCTGACCCCAGGTTAATACTATTAAATCAAACAAATGTAACACATCTTTGCATCGTTAACAAAGGCAGCAGAAACCAATGTAACACACCTTTACATAGTGAAAATAACATTCCATAACACCCTCTCTCCCAGATCCACGCCTCTTACACCCACAAAAGAGCAGGCTTGCCAGGGACACCAACCAAACACAACCAGCACAAACCCTCACATCATGTCTGGGTAAGGCAACCTAGCAGATTTCATAGATTCCTCCCCATACATGCGCATATGGGCCTACGTAGCTACACCACAAATGTGCATAGATTACGTGATCACGCAGCACATGGATTACAGAGAACATAAGGCCCTGGGATGACTAAGCATTTTGCCTGGCTACTGGACAGCACGTGTGCCATCATGTAGCTGGGGGAGCGGCTAGGAATTCTAACAGTCAGACTCCTTTCCCACTGTCAGGAGTGCCCCCAAACCACCTAGCCAACAACCACAACATATATGTAGAGGACCTAGCGCAGACCCTTGCAAGTCTGTATGAGTCCTCATGAGCCCAGCTTAGTTGGTTCCTAGAACCATGCTCTCCTTGTCTTTGACCCTCTGGCTTGCTCAGTTCCTCTTCCCCCTCTTCTGCTGAGCTCTCTGAGCTCTGAGGAGAGGGACCCAGTGGAGACTTCCAACTTGGGTTCTCTCTCAGCCTAATGTTTGTCTGTGGGTCTCTGCATCCACTTCTATGACCTCTAGCCAAAATTTTTCATGAAAACCATTGGACTAAGTTCTTATCCTATTTTGATTTCCCCCTAACACTAAAAATATACATTATATTATATCAGAGACTATATTAAACAGGAAGAGGAGGCAGTTTAAGCTTAGGTGACAAAGCATATGAGCAGATGCTGCATGCCTACAGGAACTATGTTTCTATAACTCACAGCTCTAGTTACCTCAGAAGCTGATATTACAAGATTGGACACGAAAAGACAGGCTTCCCATTTTCAAAATGTAGTTAATTAACCAAGACTATGTACAGAGTGTTACCAGAAAACATCACATTGCAGTGCAGACATCCTGTGATGAAATACTTTAACCCATATTAGTCAGCTTCCTGTTGCACTATAGAAGCATTATAAGTGTCAGAAGTGCAGCAGGAAAAGGGAAAGGCCATGAAAAGGACTCGGCTCTTCCTCCTCTCTGAAGCAGCCCACGCTAGCTTCATTTTCTTGCTCACTGTGAACAAACAATTCTTGTGCAAGCACTAAAGTGCAGGGTTCTGGAGAGGCTTGCTTCTCAACCTAAAGGGTAAGAGCAAGGTTAGCTTGCATGGCCCTTGCACTCAAGGAATACCATTTCTGTCTCAGCACATGTCAAATGTCTGCAGTGGCTCTTAAATTATCATGACCGCATTACTACCTTATTTCAACAAACTGAAAAAAAAAAGAAAAAAGAAAAAACTGAGAAAAAAAATTCCTGAATAAAACATTCTACCAAATTTGAAATCTCACTAAAGCCACATGGTAGGCTTTAATGTTAAATGCCAGAGACAGCTTAGGGGGAAAAGGATATTGGTTTTTGAGAAACTGCCTTTTTCCAATGATAAAACATTAATGAAAAAATAATTTTTAGGGTGAATGAAAGTATGCTATTAATATGATCTTTCCCTTCTTCTGGCTGTAATTAACCAATTCAAACAGATAAAATTCATCTTCTTTTCAAAAATTCAAATAAATGAAACCTGAAAAATAGTTAAGAGATTAAGTAATAAGCTAGACAAAACATCTCTGTGGAGCCGCAAGCTCACACTCATAGCTCCTTCATTTGGGTGATATTTATTGGTTCTCTACTATGGAAAACATTCTGTTCATCAAGTTGTTGTAAAATAATCCATGATCTAGTAGGAGCTGAAGTCTAGTGACCGAAGTAAAACACATGGATGGTTTCCCTCATGACAGTCTAAGTGTCGGGTCAGCATGTATAAAAATGTCAGGTCAGCACGAAGTGCCAAAGCACTTCAAATCCTTTTGAAGTGACTCACTACATTTACCTATGAAAAATTAAAGAATGAGGAGAAGAAGTTAAAGAAAACACACCATAGCTTAGGATGGCAGAGGGCAAATTAGAATGACAATAGTTATTAACAGGAAAGCAAGCTCAGTGAAAGAAAAGGTGTGTGCTTTGCAGTTTAGTCAAAGACACAGGACATGTTTGCAAGTTCCAACATTTGATGAGAACAGAGAGTTGTTGGGGCCACTTGAGGTTTAGGCAACATGGAACTGATGTAGATATCCTGTGTGAGTCAGCTAAAAACATAGCTGACAATGGATATCCAGGGGCTGATGAATAAGCTAAAGGTGGCTGACACTAGACCTTCATGAGTCAGGCGTAATCAGTGACTCAACATGTTATATAATCATTTGTGGCAAGATGTCACTTTTGTGTGATTCTCTGTGGACATGTCCGTCGAGTCAGAGGTCAGTGCCCTCACCTGTGCCCATGCCAGCCTGCCTGTGTATGCACCTGTGTGTGCCTGGGTGCCTGCTAGGTCTGCCTGAATAGTGGCTTGTGTGCTGTTAAATAAAGCATGTCACATCTGCCCTGGACTCCTTGCACTCTCTTCAAACTTTCAGTCTCTCAAGACCTTTCTCCTTTTCTGGACTGGAGGTCAGAATTGATTGAGTTTATGCCAAATTCATATCCGTCAAAATAATGTAGAACTTATAACTGTAACCGTACCAGGACAAAATGGTGAGGGGAGATAGATGGACATTTAAAAATTTTGGTGCTGTAACTAACTAGGTCAGATAGGTAAGATTCATCTTATTTTTGAAATATGCAAATAAATGATACCTGAATAAAAATGAAAACAAGAGGCAGTTAGTTGATAGCCTGTTTCTCTGAACACTTTCTGTAGCTGCCAAGAGAAAGAACAAAAAAAGAATCAAACAGGAAGAAGTTCCAGTAATGCAGAGAATGTACTTCATTTGCATTGAGCTCTCCTGTAGCCTAGCCCAGAGGAGATCACACAACGTAATGAAAAGAATGTAGAAAAGGGAATGAATAAATGAACTTCCAGCATTCACATATTAGTAAATCACATACATTCTATTTTTAGAAAAAGAAGGATGACAATTTATAACAGAATAGAGCTAGGATTAATGCTATAAGAGACTCAAAATCATATAAAAAAGGAGGGAGACAAAGTTGTAGAAAAATAGAAATTTCAACTGGACACCATACTTATTTCTTAGTGTGCCAGCAGTCAAGAAAAACAAATACTTATTTTATTCTTCAGAACAACTAAAAGAAAACACACTTTGGAAAAAAAAGATATTTTCATAGAACTTTATCAAAAGAAAACCTTTTCATGAACAAACCTCCATCTCAGGGGTTTGAATATAAGGACCTCTGAGAAGATCAGCAGACAACGCATCAGTAATCTCCAGCAGATGATAAAAACAGGCTTTCCATGGGTCCCTGTTCCACTAACTTTTTATAACAATGAAAAGAATAGTGAATAGACTAACTTAAACAAATCATTTCATTGGAAATTAAGTTTGTAGCTTTCTGAGTATTCACTGAATTATAATAAGAAGATTGGGAGAAATGTAAGTGGTGAATACTGTTAATTTCAGACATCAGTTGTTTTCTTTGGATGTTATCAGAAGTTGGATACTACTCAATTCAAGGTTGAAGTATCTGCCAAGAATGCTCAGAGTACAGACGCCTGTGTTGGTTAGTTGGCACTTAACTATACACACATTTTGAAGCTCATAATCAGGAAATAAGTTTGAATTTGAAGATGTTAAAAGGAGTTGTTGCTTGGCTTATTTTTTTGTTTTGATTTATTTTGTTTTAGTTTTTGAAGTAGGGTCTCACTGTATCAGGCTGGCTTCCAACATCTGATCTTCCTGTCTCCCTGCCTGGAAGAGGCTGAGATTATAGGTATGAGTCACTATGCTAGAATAGAATCTTTTTAGAAGAGATCACTCATATTGAAACCAACTGAATAGCATCTTCCATCACTATGAGTGCTAACCAGTAGAGATATCATGTATAGTTGAATACAAACTAGATTTATCCATGTTCTATGGCATAAGTATGTGGTGTCTTCAGCAACAGGATCTTACCATCAAATTTTGAAAATAGTATTGGAAATAGCCTATAATGTTTGGGGAGAGTCTGGGGACCTTACTGACAAAAAACTCAAAAAGAAATAACCCATTCCTGGTAGTGGAGATTTTATTTTGTAGTGTATGATGTTTAGTTGGGCTATTTTTCACACACCCCCACCTCTCCCAACCTCTGTACAGTAAATCCATTTAAACTCTTTTTATTTATGTATATATTTTAGGAAGTTTCTACAGTATTGGGTTTCCATACAGCTTTTTCAAAAGTCTATTGGTGTTAGTTATTTTTCCTTATATTTCCTCTACCTTGCCTGACCAACCACCCACCCCATGTAAACTTTCCTGTTACAATTTCCCTATGGACACCTGGTTTTTGACAAAGAAACCAAAAAGTACACACTAGAGAAAAGATGCCATCTTCAACAAATGGTGTGGGTAAAACTGGATGGCTACATATAGAAGAATGAAACTATCTACATATCATCCACCCTGCATAAAACTCATCTCCAAATGGATCCAAGGCCTCAATGTAAGACCTGATACCCTAAAACTAATAGAAGAGAAAACGGAATTCATGCTTAAACTCATTGGCACAGGAAAGTACTCTCTGAATAGGAGAAAAGAAATCATCAATACCACCCAGCTTTGAATCCTGACAGGCCAAGGCATGCTCACTAGTAAAATAGTAACACAAATGTTATAGGAGCAACCAACCATGTTTTGATTGGATTTAAGTCTGGTTCCATGAAAGAGAACCCATATCTGATACTATCAATGAGTCAAGAATGTAAGACTATATATTACACACACACACACACACACACACACACATACACACACACACACACACACACTTATATATAAGATAGATCATAGGCCCTAGAAGAAAACCTAATACTATTATTCTGCTAAATGAACATAATCACATATTGCCAAACTCATAGATCAGGGCATCACTGATACTCATCAGGGAAGCTTCTTCTTGCATTAATACAAAAACCTAAATTGATGAACATGCAGAGAATAAAAGACTTTGGAATACTCAGTCTTAAATGGGGTGCCTATATCACTCCCCTCCTCTTGAGGATCAAGGATCTATGTGGTTGAGGGGACAGAAAGATATTAACAGCCAGAGCTGGTGGATGTCTTCAAGGAAACAATGTTTTATAGATACAACCATGAAGAGGCACATATGAACTCACGTAGACTCTGATGGCATGCACAAGACCTTTGCAAACTAAATCCAAACAAACCCAGTATGGAAGAAAGGAGGTGGGCAAAAGTCCCACCCCTAGTCAAGGAGCTATTGGTATTTCATCGCTGTTGGGTAAGGGAAAGTCAGTTGTCTTCAATGGTGTGACAATTAGAATATGAGCACATTCTAGGGCAGACGCCATGAACAGGAATAATCAGACAACCCAAAGTGGTTTATCACCATCATCATCATCATCATCATCATCATCATCGTTATTATGGAGAAAGAACATAAAATTGGGTAGGTAGGGACATGGGGGAGGATCTGGAAAGATTTAGGAAATGGAGATGAATATGCTCAAAATATAGTGTATGAAATTCTCAAAGAAGAAGTAAAAACATTATTAAAAATAACAGTAATCACTACAGAAAAGCAAGTACAAGGAAATTTCAATGGCTATTCAATATAAAAGGAGTGGGGGAATATTACCAAAACACACTGTATGGAATTCTCAACTACTAAAAAATGAAAAGAATAATATTCAAGAAAAATTCCATGAATAACTTGCTTTTTGTTCTGAGACTGAAGCCAGGACTTATTCTTAAAACTAACTTATTGAGCATACCTTAAAATCTTTTTATACTGTAAAGTTATTTTTAAAATAGAGAGGATAAAATTACTTATTTTTTATCATTTAACTTGTTTAGAAATGGGTGTGAAATTCATTTCCATCCTTTCCTAAGAGTTCCCTGAAGCTGTGCTACACAGTTTAATGTAAAACTGACCTTAAAAATTGCTAAAATAATAAATGCTTTAAGGAAGTATTTATTAATATTTCCTTCTGTGCTGGAAGTGGCATGTTAGCACCCGGAAGAGGAAGCTGATTGTTTTTGTATCGTCCTTATCTTCCTGTCATGTATAAGCTCACAGTTGAGTGTGCCAGCACTTTCCCTGAACAGTCCATGTAACCACTGGAGAAGATCGTCAGGAAACACAAAGTGTCAGAGAGAAAGAGGGAAGGCAGAGGGAGCTGGAATAAAAGGGTTTTTTGAGTGAATAGAACATTTCACAGAGCAAGTAATCAAGGCCCCCTCCCAATGCTCAATGGGTTCCATCTCATCAAGTGACATGTGTCTCTTGTGTAAGATAATTTGTAGTTTTCAATGGATCATGAGAAATCTTTTTAGTTAAAAGGGGATGAGACCAAAATTGGAAAATGTGCAGGTATATATTAAGCAATAAGAAAAGCAAAACAACAACAACAACAAAATAAGGCTATACTTTGACAACAATTACAATATGAAATTCAAATAAAATTATAATGTGGAAAATGAAAAAAAAAGAAAAGAAAATCAATAGAAAGTTACAATGTGTAACCTGTAGTTAGCAATTGCCAACTCTCTGGGGAAAATTTTTTTTTTTGAAAGACCAAGGTTTCTTCTCAGAAAGCTTATGTGCTGAGCTTAATGAAAATGTTTATTTACTCAGGTAATTAGTATTTCCTTGTGCTAAGTTTTCCCTATGGTAGTGACTTTGAAAAGATAACACAGCCTTTTTACTCATTTTAGCAATGAATAGTGCACACATTTTTGGAAACAATTACAGGGTAGCATCATGACACTCCACCTGTGTTGCCTTGGTCTACAACAGTCAGCTCCGACTGTTTTGACACAGTGCAGTTGGCTGGACAGACTGTCAGTGACAGAAGCTCCGTGACTTGTGAGATGAGGCTCTTCTGCTCCGGTTATACACAGCTGTCAGTGGGGCTTGCTGGTCATAACTGGTACTTTCTTCAGGAACAGAATCAAGTATTAAAACCACAAAGTCCTAATGAAATCCAACATACCGAAGTGCATTTCTTTCTTTGGTTTTTCGAGACAAGGTTTCTCTGTGTAGTTTTGGTGCCTGTCCTGGATCTCGCTCCGTAGACTAGGCTGGCCTCGAACACACAGAGATCCACCTGGCTCTGCCTCCCTAGTGCTGGGATTAAAGGTGTGTGCCACCTCCACCCGGCCCAAAGTGCATTTCTAACCCAGTGTGCAGCATATTCACTTTCGCAGATGGATGGCTGTGTCCTGCGATCTGTTATACCTACATAGATGGAAACGATGCAGGTTATTCTCTTGAATTTCTGTTGCTGTGATAAAAGATCCTGACCAAAGCAACTTAGGAGAAGAAGAATTTCTTTAGTTTACAATTCCAGATTATAGTTTAGAACTTCAGGGAAGCCACAGGGAGGGAGAGGGAGAGGGCTGGTTATACCATACCCATAGCTGAGAGAATGGAAAAATAATTGCCTGCTTGCTACTTTATGTAAGCTAGCCTATCGTTCCTCATTTACATAGCCCAGGACCATCTATGCACCTAGAGAAGAGTGAGATCCATAGTGGGCTGGATTCCCACATCCGTCAACAGTTAGCAGCACCCCCTCCTCTTGCTCAACTTTGCTCTCTTTCTCCAGTTGTGAAGACTGAACTCAGGACCTTGCACATACCAGAGAAACTGTCTACACACTGAGTTATAGTTCCAGCCTCGCTTTATTAGTTTTATTTTACATGGTTTTCAAAACTTTTCCAAAATCTATTAAGTGGTACATAGTTAAATCCAGTTAAACACTGTACCAGATTTAAAGAAAAAAGGACCCAAAGGGTTCTGTTTTTTGCAATATCTAGACTACTATCAACGGCCAGTCAACTCTTCTTCTTCCCTTAACCCCTGCCAGTATAGCAAAGGCCATTAACTCTTTAAGTCAGTGAGCTGACTGGACCAGTCACCTTGTTTCACTTTAAGGTCAAAAAGACTATATCCTTAATTAGGAATGCTTGCAATGGATCACAGGAGTTACCGGGTTAGTGATACAAGCCCATAAAACCACCATACAAAGCATTGTAAGGCCTATACTGTGTTTAAGGCAACAGGCCAACATGTGAGTTGAAGTCAAGAGGAGGTGGTTTATTTCTGGCTCCAAATTCATTACTAACCATACCGAGTGATTCACTCGAGGCTTCAATAGACTGTACTTTTTTACTGTGTCCAAGGCAGAGATCATTTTCATCTCTTTAACTTACGGAAAGAAACTTGTACAGATTAACATGAAAAAGTCCATTAAAATAAAGGTTAGAGAAGGGAGGTATGGTACAGATCCAAGACAGCATTAGGATGATCGCTTGAGAGGGTTTATCCATGCTTTCAAAAGTATTCCATGTCTAGATCCTGATGGCTATATAATCCTCTTCATTCTATGTTAAGCATGAAGAATATTTAACAATCTTAAAACAAAATTCTAAGAAGTGGCTGGCCTCAAAAAAAAAGTATCCAATTAAAGGGAAACTGAACTCTAAAATAGCAATTAAGATAATGAAATATTTCTGGGCTCACATCTACAACTGCTGAATTCCTAGTTAGCTTCCCAATATAAAAATATGACCCAATTCAAGTGCTTTCTTTTTTTACCCCCTTCTGAAATTTTTCAATATCTTTAGAAATTGGTGATGTAAAAGATGAGAAAAATCTCTACAGGCCAGAAAGTACAAAGGAATCATAGAAAAGCACTCAGGGAAAGTTAATTATTTCCTCTGATCAAGAGGTCAGATGCCACCTACACTCATTTGGTCAGTTTTAGGAAGACTGTTGTGGGTCATTAGTTTAGTTTTGTTTTGTTTTTTAATTTTCTTTTTATTTATTCTTTGTGTCTTTCACATCATGCGTCTTGATCCCATTCATCTCCCTATTCCTTAGTGTCTGCCCTCTGCCCTTTGCAACTCCCCCCCAGAAAAAATAAAATTTAATAGAAAATTAAAAAAAGAAAAATCTCAAGGGCCCAGTATTGAAGGTGTACCAGAAGCCAGAGGTCTTGAGCCAGACCAATGACTCTTTGCAATGAACACTTGCAAGTAAAGATATATGGAATAAAGAATATACTGTGTGACTCCCTAAGTCAAACTACAGCTTCCATAACGAGATTTTTTTTAACTTTGTAGATTTCACATCATGCATGCCAATGCCACTTATCTCCCCATCCCTTTGTTTAAGCCCTCTGCCCATGCAAGCCCCCCAAATCAAAACAAAATTTAAAAGAGAAGCCAAAAAAAAAAAAA
>CABHPH010150330.1:0-15903 GCA_902168325.1 Peromyscus nudipes
TCCTTAAATGTCTTTCAGCCATTTGAGAGTCTTCTGTTGAGAATTCTCTGTTTAGATCTGTAGCCCATTTTTTAATTGGATTGTTCGGTATTTTGATGTCTAGTTTCTTGAATTCTTTATATATTTTGGAGATCAGCCCTCTGTCAGATGTGGGCTTGATGAAGATCTTTTCTCATTCTGTGGGCTGCTGTGGGATGTTCTGTATGGCAAATATGTTGCTAATAAAACACTGATTGGCCAGTGGCTAGGCAGGAAGTATAGGCGGGACTAACAGAGAGGAGAAAAGTACAGGAAGGTGGACGGAGTAACTGCCAGCTGCCGCCAGGACAAGCAGCATATAAAGATGCTGGTAAGCCATGAGTCACATGGCAAGGTATAGACTTATAGAAATGGATTAATTTAAGATATAAGGACAGTTAGCAAGAAGCCTGCCACGGCCATACAGTTTGTAAGCAATATAAGTCTCTGTGTTTACTTGGTTGGGTCTGAGCAGCTGTGGGACTGGCAGGTGAAAGAGATTTATCCTGACCGTGGGCCAGGCAGGAAAACTCTAGCAATAGTGGGCTGTCATTTTGTCTTATTTACTGTGTCCTTTGCCTTACAAAAGCTTCTCAGTTTCAGGAGGTCCCATTTATTAATTGTTGCTCTCAGTGTCTGTGCTGCTGGTGTTATATTTAGGAAGTGGTCTCCTGTGCCAATGTGTTCAAGGATACTTCCTACTTTCTCTTGAGGTCTTTGATCCACTTGGACTTGAGTTTTGTGTGTGGTGATAGATATGGATCTATTTTCAATCTTCTACATGTTGATATCCAGTTATGTCAGCACCATGTGTTGAAGATGCTTTCTTTTTTCCATTGTACAGTTTTGGCAGCCAGCACTCTTACACACAGAGCCACCATCTCTCCGGCCTCTGTTCCTTTTTATTTTTATTATTTTAGCTTTCACACAGGTATCTGTTTCACCTTGAATGCATTCCCCTTGTCTCCCCTCTGCCTCCCACTAGTCCCTCTCTCTCTAGACAATCTCACTTCTGTCTCCATGTCTTACACATTTGTGCAATTTTATCTATCTACAGAAAGTCTAGGGAACCACAAATGAGAGAAAATATGTGTTATTTGTCTTTGTGAGATTGGCTTAATTCACCAAGTATGATTATCTCCATTTGTGAAAAAAAATTCAATCTTTCTCCCATTGCACACACATGCATCCTGATTTACATGTAATTGTTAGACCCATTGCACATGTGTGTGCACATGCATCCTGATTTTCACATGATTATGAGATGCTGAAGGCCACCTTAGCCAGGTGCAAGATTTTCTCCTACATCAACATAGGAACCATTTCTCTCCACTTCTCCTTTCATCCCCTTCACACTAACGCTTTTCTTGTCTTCATCACCAATGCCTGTGCCTCTCCAAAGTCCTCCTCCCAAGAACCCTTGTCTGTCCTTCACTTTAACCATGATCCCAAGCCTGCCAGAGACCTAATCCAACCTGTGAGAAATGACCGAGTCTGGGGAAGGACTGAGGAGAAGTTAGGAGATCCAAAGTCTAAATTCTGAACACACATGCAAAGGAAATCATTTAAATAATAATTTCATCTTTGTAATGGTTGGCATTATTTTTCCATTTTTTTCGTATATTTTTTCATTAATTTATTGTATAAAATATTCTTGTTATAACCAAACATAAAATAAGGGATTTTTTTTCCTTTCTGGACTTTTGTCTCAGTTCAAATGTAGTTTCTATACATTTTTTTAATTAATGCTTTATTTCTTTTTATTTTATGTGCATGGATGTTTTATCTGCATGTGTCTGTGATCTATGTGCATACAGTGCCTGCAGAGACAAAGCAGGAGTCATAGCCCCTGGCACAAGAGTTACAACTTTGTTTTCTGCCATGGAGGAGCCGGGGAAGCTGGGTATCAAGAGAGCAGTCAGTGCTCTAACTGCTGAGCCGTCTCTCCAGCCCCCTAGTATCTGCTCTTACCAGTTCAAAATAATGGATGTCTATGGGCTGGCCTTGGTGTGTGAGCATTACATGAAACATTGCTCCCATAGGAGAGCATATAATAAATTTCTGAAAAGCAACTTACAACATGGGACTCTCATCTGTTAGCTCAGAAACTCCTAGATTTCTCTATCTATTATGTAAACACTAATTTCTTTTTTTCCGATTAATTGATGATCGATACTGATTGATCCATCAGTCATTGATTCATGACGTCATCAGTCAGTCGCGGGAACTGAACTCGCCACCTCTGCCACCGCAGGCCGGTCGCCTAACCTCAGAGCCACCTCTCCGGGTTGCTAATTTCTTTAGCAAAGGTTTAGTCCAATGGTTCTCAACCTGTGGGTCACGACCCCTTGGGTCACATATCAGATATTTACATTATAATTCATAACACTAGCAAAGTTACAGCTATGAAGTAGCAACAAAATAATTTTATGGTTAGGGACACCACAACATGAGGAAGTGTATTAAAGGGTCGCAGCATTAGGAAGGTCAAGAACCACTCGCTTAGTTCATTCATTTCATAGACACATAGGAAAACCATACATCCTTAATATTCACCTGCTATAATAGATGTGCAGATCTCAACCGCTGCTCATAAACTTGTCAGTATTCTCCAAGATACCACATCAAACTTTTAAGTACATTTTCCGTCTAAAATACAGTTTCGAGTCCTAATACATTTTTAGGTTTCCACATAAGTGAATAAGTCAATCACTGAAAACATGTACTTTGGAATCAGATCAGCCTGAGCCCAAATATTGCTAGTTCTGTTCACTTGTTCAAAACATTAACCCTCCTAGGCCTGAAACTGCACGGTTCCAGAGTGAAGACAATAGGGACCATCTCATGAGACTCACACGACGGTTAACAAAACAGTGGTGTACGTTATGCCTCTAACACGTGAGTAAAGGTATTGATGCAAATGGTTGTACTCACCTATCCTGCTAGCCAAGAATCTAAAAGAATTAATTGACACAGATACCCTGAAGGAAAAACAAGCTGCTGCATCCTCTCCAGACAGGAGTCCGGTGGAAAGTGAGAAAAGACAAAGCTTGCTAATTAGTACTCAATTTTATTTTTCTTCCCATCTTTGATTCTTACTTTTATCGTGTCCTGTGATGTGTGTTCAAATATTTCTTTTTACATAATTTTAAGAAAGTAAATACAGTGATTCTATAAATGAAAATATAACCTAGTCCTACAAGGTCATGTGACCATCCACCCAACTCAAAGGACACAGCTGAAAGTGTACCTGTTTTTAATTAAAACCCTAAATCCCTCTGACCAAATCCAGGGGGCAATTGCATATCAAAATGATGTATGAATTGTCAGATAGCCACTCCCCACAAATAATTTCCTTGCAGGAGTTGGGAATGACATTGATTGAGAAATGGCAGGCTATTATTCACAAAGGCTGTTAGCTAAGACGTCTCTTTAACAGGGCTTTCTATCCCCTTGCTCCCCAGGGTAGCATTCCAGCATACAGTGCCAGTCTGGGACTGAGGTCTGTTTTGAAGGCAAGCACGTTCACCCGAGGCACTTCCTGTAAAGCCTCGGCAGTGAGGAAACAGGCTCATATGTCTTTGTCCCAGGAATCCATTTTCCAGTTAGTTTCCCCAGCCCCTGACAGATGAGGGAAAGTTCTTCCAATCACTCAAATTCCAAGAAAGGAAGAAGAAAAATTGAAGTCTAATTAACCTGCTTGTGGAAAACTGAAGCTACGATTCTGAACACTGCAAAATGAGTCTTGGCGAGTCCATTAATATTAAAGCCTCAGGCACAAAGCAGGTGCATCGGGCCACTTGGTTAAAAACCATTCCAAACCCTTCTGATGTTATTAACCCTGGGGATGACAGTTCCGCCAAAAGCAGGAACCTCCATTAAACGGTTACACTTTCAGATACTAAATACAGGAAGAATTAGAAGTTTTTAGGATGGCAAAATGTGCTTTGGCCTTAAATATAAAACGTGAAATACTCACCTCCTTCCGCAGAACGCAAAGTCCCAATTAACACTGTGTTCTCCTCTGCACATATCTTTTCTCCCCCCATGTCTGAGTATTGTTCTTCCTCTCCTCAGCCATTGATGTACGACCAGTTAGGTCTACTTTGGAAATAAGAATTAAGACAAACAACATAATAATCAAGGAAAATAATAAATAGAACTCTCTTCCTTTGCACTGGGGTTTTTTTTTTTACTTTTTAGAAGAATGTACACCACAAATACATCTCCCCGCATTCTGAGCATAGATTAACAGCAGCCTTTATATTGAAACCTATATAGAAACGAACTCTTCTTTGTACATTTCTTTCTTTTAACTACAAGCTCCTCAGTAGGATCTATGCCAAAAGCATCTTGGAAGTATTACGCATGGCATTGCCTTAGAAATTACACTTCTGTTTTTAATCTACTGTGTTTGCATTTCCATAAGACCCAGCATGAAATATCTGTAGCTAAATTTGAGAGCGAGTTTGAGTTGGTATTATTTTAAAGGGAAGGCACTTTGTTTCTGTCAAATACTAACCTGTTATCTACCCCTGATATCAGAACCTTAAGAGTACATCATTTCATGTAACAAAGACAGCGTTGTAAATCAGTGAGAAAAACCGGGATCCTGTCAAATGGTGTTAGAAAGGCATAAAAAGAAAACATTAAGTCTTTCACACTAACAAATCAAAGATCTAAAAGATGAAGGAACAGGAAATTTACCTTGAGATTATGCATGTCTCCTAGAAATGTCAGAGAAGCTGCACCCATGAACTCTCACCAACATGGCTGCCTAGCCATGACCTGAACAAGGAAGACACTGATAGATGTGCTAATATGGAGGGGGGAGGCTTAAGAGGCCTCGACCCTACACAAAGAACAGGCAACTAAGCAGTGCTGAGAGCAGGAGAAACAGTCTTCCCCAGGGAGGAGCACACTGATTGGTTATCCAATACCAAACGGTCAGCCCTAAGAACATATACACGCAAATAACATTATATAGACTGAAGAGGTTATATTTATATCTTAGGAAGATATGTAGCAACATTTAAAGAAAAAGAGGCCTTGAAAAATGGATATAGTATAAATGTTCAATGAAACATACCTTGTGACATTCATATAGCTATCAATATGTATTTTGGCACAATTTGAGATAAATCATTGCTCTAACACTGGCAAAGCACATTTAGATATTGTCTTTTGGGTTTTGCTTTAAGACAAGCCTTTGCAATGTAACTAGGCTGGCCCCAAACTCGATAGGTAACCCCAGATCAGCTTTGATCTTACTGAGCCTCTGGCCGCAAGGTCTTCAGTGCTGAGATTACAGGTATGTGTGACCATGCACAGCTCTTATAGTGCCTTCAAGATAGTGCTGTTTACTTTGAATAGAGGATCAAGCCTTCAAGGTCAGCCTGACCTATGTAGAAAGACCCTGTCTCAAATAACCAAAATGAATTAAAAGAAGAGGTGATGGGAGAATAGGAGAGAAAAAAGGAGGGAAGGAAAGAAGAAAGGAAGGGAGGGAGGGAGGGAGGGAGGGAGGGAGGGAGGGAGGGAGGAAAGAAGGAAATATAAAAATTTGAAAAATAAAATCTAATATCCTATAATTAACCATAGCTTAAGAAAATACCATATTCACAACCTATTTTTAAATTTTGTTGTTGTTAATGTTGTTGTTGTTGTTTGGTTGCTATATGTGAAGGAGGTGACGGAGCTATGCACACCATAGCATGGCAGGTATGGAGATCAGGGACCAACTCTGTAGAGTCTGTTCTCTCCCTCTATCTTCATCTCAGTTCCAGAGATTGAACTGAGGTCACCAGGCTCGCTTGAGAAGCACCTTTACCCACTAAGCCATCTTGCCATCCCCTCACAGCCTTTTAAAGGTATGGTTCCTAAATCCCCACTTCAATGTGGAGACAGATCAAAATAAAGTACTATAGAGTAATGATTAGTGCTGGCTGTCAACTTGATAGACTCTCTGCTCACCTAGGTCACAAACCTCTGGGCATGTCTGTGAAAGTTTCTAGGTTGGGTTAATAATTTGAAGTACAAAGACCCGCCCTAAATACAGGCAGCACCATTCCATGGACTCAGCTTTTGTCTCTCACTGCCTCCAGCCTGTAGACACATCTTCTCAAGCTCCAGCTGCCATGACTTCCTGGCAGTGTGGGAGGAATAGGCTCTCACCTGTGAGCCAAAGCAGCCCTTCCTTAAGTCGCTTCTGTAGGATACTTTGTCACAGTAATAAGATAAGTAACTAATACATGTGGCAAAGAATAAAAAAATTAAATTGTCCCATAGAAAAATACAAATCGTGGATTTCCTTATATCCTGCAGTAGGCTGAACAGTCGTCACTTAAAATTCCAAAGCAATAGAAGAAAGAAAATTTGACTGAAATAAAGTAAAAACTTAAAAATTTGTGTAGGAAAAAGATCATCAAATGACATTTATAATTTATATGGCAGATAAAGGAATAATATACCCTATGATACAAAGATGCCCTAATCTTGAGACAAAATAAAAATTATATATATATATATATATGTTTATATATATGAATAACAAAGTATAAAAAGAGATGAAGGATATAAGAACATGATCAAATTATATTAAAAATTAAAATTATATTAAGATATTACTTTTCATCTATAAATGCTGCCAAAAAATCACTGACAATATATTATTTTATTAGTGGAACAAAATACAGAAGTGCATAAAAAGGTCTACACAGAAACACACGTACTGATGAACAGCTATAAAAATCAGCTGTGTGCTTTTCCTTTGAAGCCCACATTTAGGAATCTTTCAGAAAGTGACAAATTTTGAAACATTTTGCATATGATAGTATTCATTGCGAAATTACTTTTCATACTGAAATCTTCAAACAAAATAACAAGTAAAGAGATTGGTGCCACTGTTTGGGAAGGTTGTGGAACCTTTAGGAGACAGAGCCTTGCTAGAGAAAGTGAATAAGTAGGGATGGGTCTGGATGCAGATGACCATGACCAGCTTCTTGCTCTTTCCACCATGTTTTCCCTGCTGCCCATCATGGACCGAGTCCATCTGAAACTGTGATCCAAATAAGCCTTTTACCCCTTAACTTGCTTTTGTCAGGATGTTTATCATGGCAACAAGAAAATGACTAACCAATACCTTCAATGACCATGGATGAAAATATCACTTGTCAAATACTAGAAAACCAAATTTAAAAGCAAATAAAAGTTATTCACTATAAATAAAGAAAACATCATGACCAAAAGCAACTTGGAAAGGAAACGGGTTTATTTCAGCTTACAACTCTCAGGTCACACGCTGCCATCCAAAGTACACACAGCTTGTCTCCTGGGCGCAGGCTGGCTCCACTCCATAGCTGCTGTCTGAGGTGGTCCTCCCACGGTATTGGCATCTCCAAAATGCTGGAGTCTCCTCTGCAACTGATCTTCACCTTCACCAACAGCCTTTCCTGGGCTCTCTTCCAGGACTCTGACCCTGCCACATGGTGCTAAGCTTCAGCCTTACTCCACGACCCCTTCAATCCTGGGGTTTCTACTGGAGCTCAGATTGCACCTTCTTCAGGGCCTCTCCAGGCTTCTCATGGCACAAAGCCTCAGCACCTCTTAATGATCCCTCCATGCCTTCAAAATCAGCAACTCCTGGAAAACTCTTACACATTACCAAGTTCATCAAGGCCATCAGCCTTGGTCCCCTCTGGACCACAGCTTCCGTTTGCTGACCCTGAGGAAATATTTCCAGAAGATTTTGCCTCTATGATGCTGTTCTCTTCTTAATCACCACTAATTTCTCAGCTACAGATAATCAGTATCAGTTGTCCTAGCAAAATAAGTTTAGCTTTAGTGGTTCTGGTCTCCTGTTACAAGATAATTCTTCAGGCCCAGCTGACCTGAACCACAGATTCTTAATCCAAAACATTGACCAAGCACAGTAGAGCTACATAGGCCTACAAACTTATCTCTGAAACTTCACAAATCAATACTATATCATCTGCTCTGCTCTCGGTATTATATTGTAAGCTCCCACAATAGCTTATTGAGCTCTAAACACTAAATGGCTTTTCTAGCCCAAAGTACCAAAGTCCTTCCACAATCCTCCCAAAAACATGATCAAGCCTGTCATGGCAATTCCTTACTCCTGGCACCAGTTTTCCAAAAGCAGCTTGTGAAGGCACAGGTTTAATTTTAGCCTACAACTCTCAGGTCACACTCCATTGTAGCTGGAGTTTTCTTTCTGGGATATCCACAGCACTCCATCACTGAAGGAAGTCAGGGAAGAAGCCTGGAGGCAAGAACTGAAGAAGAAACCATGGAGTTGTGTGGCTTGCTTCTCATGGCTTACTCATTCTGCTTTTTCATACCATCCAGTGCCATCTGCCCAGAGTGGCATCACCTCAACCATTAATCAAGAAAATGCCCCCATAGGCCAATCTGTTGGGGCCATTTTCTAAATAGAGTTTCTCACTTCCCAAATGACTCTAGCTTGAGTCAAGTTGACCAAAACGTTAGCCAGAACACTTAACATACACTAATCAATAAGTGTTACACACTACAGAGCAAATTGTAAATCATATGAACATTTCAAACAATTCAGAAAAAGCATTTTGAAATTCAACATTCTTCATAATTGACTCTTGGCAATTGGGTCTAGAAGAACTCATCCTCAATACAACAAAGGCCATGCATGGCAAGTCCACAGATAACAAACATCATATCCAATGGTGAGAAGCTTTCAGATTTTCATTTGAGATCAGGATGAAAATAAACATGACCACAATCACGACTTCAGTTCTACATAGTACAGGGCATGATAGCCAGAGAAACTAAATGAGAAAAGGAAATAACAGGTATCCAAGAAAGAAGAAGTCAAGTTATCATTTTTTGCATATGTCATAATCTTATTTATTAAAGACCTTAAAGTCTCTAGTGAAATAATTAAAACAATTGCATGAATTTATCACTGGCATTCTCATTTAAAATAATGGCATTTCACACATGTATAACATTGGCTTTTCCTCATATTCAGTCTCTATCACCTACTCTTGACCTCACACACACAACATTGGTTCCCTGTCTTTCTCCAAAGAGTCTCTGTCTCTCTGCTTTCATGTCATGTATTGATGTATGTACGAATGTATGAGTTTATATATGTATTCTGTATATGTGACAGACTATATAAAATTTGTCTTTTATACAAGTATTAACCATGGTTCCTTAAAGGAATAAATCCAACAAAATTAATATATGTTACAAGGGGAATTTGTTAGATTGGATTGAGCATTTGTGGAATAAGCAGCCCCCACAATGGCTGGCTGTACACTAGAGAGGCTGAGGGCCCAGTGGAGCTCAGTCAACAAGACTGGATAACGCAACAGTTCCAATCTTGAGTCGAATTTCTGGAGGGTTCCTGGAGAGCTACTGCTCTTCAGTCAACACTGGAAACCGAAGAAACTTGTTTTTTCATGTCACAGAGGACAACAGCAATAGCAGCCTCAAAGCAGATCCGTTCACAATCACCGACAACTGCCAGCAGTAAACAGGCAGCTTCGCTTTTTTCTCTTCATATCTGGGCCACACCAGAAAGTGCTGCCCACTCTGAGGGAAAGTCCTCACCACCCTGCAGTTAATCTTAGAGATGCCCACACAGACCCATGAGCAGCATGTCTCTTAGTTGATCTTATATCCAATCAAGTTGAGAGAGAGAGAGAGAGAGAGAGAGAGAGAGAGAGAGAGAGAGAGAGACTGTGTGTCTGTGTGTTTGGTCTGCAGTTGGTAGACTGTTTAGGAAGGACAAGTAGGTGTGGCCTTGTCAGACGAGATGTGTCACTGGGGGTGAACTTTGAGGCTTCAAGAGCCCATGTCAGTGAGGGTCAGTCAAGTACCTGTGGATCAGATGTGAGCTCTCAGTTGCTTCCCAGCACCATGTCTGCTTACCTGCCACCATGCTCTCCACCATGACGATCATGGACTAACCTCTGAAACTGTAAGCAAGTCCCATTAAATGCTTTCTTTTATGAGTTGCCATGGTCACAGTGTCTCTTAAATGCTTTCTTTTATAAGTTGCAATGGTTTCTTAGTTATTATTCTAACACGACAAATTTCATTTAACAATTTTTTATAAAACTCACATAAGTAATTCAAACAGCATTTTTTAAAATCTGCCATTCTAACACAGTCCAAAATTTACCAATTTGATAATTACATGCTGAAGAAAGACAAGAGGAAAATACTGCTGTTTTCTGTAATTAAACCATTATATTGCTATGAGAGCAGAAAAAATTGAATGTACAGGAAAAACACTGCAGATCACAACACACAGTAGTCAAGTCTGAGCTGAGACATTTCAGGCACATTCACTGGTGTATCCCCACTGGACAGCACCCATGGGGCAGTGCTCATGAGGTGGATGACTGATGAGCATTGCCAGAAATACAGCTTTCTGGGTGCTAATGCCAAGGAAACACTTCCCAGAAGATTCTGCCTTAATGATTCTGGTCTCTTCTTAATCACAGCTGATTATTCAACCCCAGCTGACTAGTGCCAATTGTCCCAGAAAAGCAAAGATTTCACGTTAGTGGCTCCAGTCTCTTGTTAATCACAGTTGACCAGAACCACAGATTCTTAATTCAAAGTATCTCTCATATGTCCCTATCAGAGTCTTTACTTCCCTCTGAAACTTCACAAGCTAGGCCTCCGCCAGCAGCCTAAGCTTCCACGATAGCTCACTAACCTTTGAGCACTCAATGGCTTTTTCACCTCAAACTTCCACAGTTCTTCCACCGTCCTCCCAAAAACACGGTCAGGTCTGCCACAGCAGTACTCTGCTCCTAGCACCGATGTCCGTCATTGGGGTTTAGTGTTGTGATAAAACATCACAACCAAAAGCTACTTGGGGAGGAAAGGATTTGTTTCAGCTGACAACATTCAGGTCACATTTTATCACTGGGGGAAGTCAAGGCAGGAACTCAAGGCAGGAAAGTGGAGTCAGGAACTGAAGCGAGAGCCATGGAGGAACACTGTTTACTGGGTTGCTCCTCCAGGTTTTCTCAGTCTGCTTTCCTATATACACTAAGACCAACTACTGAGGGGTGACACACCCGCAATGAGCTGCTCTCCCACATCAATCACTAATTAAGGAAATGCACTACAAGCTTGGCCACAGACCAACCTGATGGGGCCATTTTCTCAACTGAGATTTCCTCTTTCCAAAAGACTCTAGTTCATGTCAAGTTGACATAAAACTAGCCTGCACAAATACCTTGGATTCATTGTGTGTTTAATTTTGAATTAATTTTTGACTATTTCACATTCATAAAGATTCACTGTTGCCGTATTTTTCACAAACCCCATGTTCAATTATTTGACAGTATATAGGATCATGACACACAGTTTGAGAATCTGTAATTTGAAATACATAGGGTACTATCTTTAGGTTATACTTAAATACTCTATTACCCTACATAAGATGCTTAGACAACCACATATTTTGGTATCTGTGGAAGATCCTCTATAGACACCAGGGGACATCTCTTATTACCTACAAAGCTATTATATTAATCAGGCTTGTCAAGAGAAATAGAACCAAGAGGAAATGATGATAGATGATAGATAGATGATAGATAGATAGATAGATAGATAGATAGATAGATAGATAGATAGATAGATGATAGGTTGGCAGGTAGAAGGTAGATAGATGATACATAGATAATAGAAAGATTGTAGTTGATTGATTGTTTTAAAAATTAATGTAAAAAAGCATAGTTAATTATTGTGATTATGGAACTCAGGAAGCCCCACAGTAGATCATTTGAAAGCTGGAGAAACAAGGAGGCCAAAAGAATGTTTGTCCCAACTTAAAGACTACAGAAACAAAGAAGTACATGGCACACCTCCTAGTCTAAGAGTGAAAACTGAGAGCCTAGTAGTCAGTCTACTGCCTAAGCCCCAACATCTAAAGTTTGAAGCTGGAATGTGGTGATACATTGTGTACCCTAATAAAATTTGCCTGAAGATCAGAGAACAGAACAAGCCACTAGATTAAACATAGATGCCAGGCAGTGGTGGCACACACCTTTAATCCCAGTACTTGGGAATCACAGGCCTTTAATCCCAGCACTTGAGATCTCATGCCTCTGCTACCAGTATTTGAGAAGCACACACGCCATTAATCCCAGCACTAGGAAGGAAGTAATATGGCTGGATGGAGAAAGATATATAAGACGTGAGGAGACAGGAACTAAAGCCTTTTCAGCTGGAGGCCTTTTCAGCTGAAACTCTTTTCAGCTGGAAGCCTGTTCGATTGGACCCCTTTCGCCTGAGGACTCAGAGACATTCAGTCAGAGGATTCATGGAATTGGCGAGGTGAGAAGCAGCTATGGCTTGTTCCTTTGTCTCTGATCTTTCAGCATTTACCCCAATATCTGGCTCCGGGTTTCTTATTAAAAGACCTTTAGGATTTCGTGCAATACTGGAGTTCTGGTGTCTAAGAATAGAAGAAGAAAGTGTCCCAACTCTGATGGTTAGCGCCAGTTGTCAACTTGACACAATCCAGAGTCACCTGGGGAAGAGTCTCAATGAGCAATGGTCTAGATTAGGTTAGTCAGTGGGTGTGTCGGTGGGAGATTTTCTTAATTTTGTTAATTTGGCTCTAGAGGTGACTCACTGGTTCAGACTGCAAGTACTGCCCTTGCAGTGGACCCAGATTTGTTCTTAGCGCCCTCATCAGGGAGCTCACAGTCACCTGTAACTCCAACTTCAGAGATTCTGCTGCCCTTTTCTGTCTTCTGTAAGCACCTTCACACACACACACACACACACACACACGCACGCACGCACGCACGCACGCACGCACACACTTAAAATAAATATTTAATTGTGTTCATTGAAGTGAGAAGACCACTTCCCTAGAAGAGGATTCTGAGCTGTACAAAAGTGGAGAAAGGCCGCTGTGCGCGCTAATGCATTGCTCTCTGCTCCTGACGATGGATGGAACCTGACCAACTGCTTCAAAGTTCCTGCGGCCTGGACCTTTCACAACGATAGACTGCAGCCAAGAACTGTGAGCTTAAACCCTTTCTCCTTTAAGCTGCTCTTGTCGGGGTACTTTATCACAGTAACAGGAAAGAAAACTAACACTGTGCCTCTACTTTTGCTCTTTCTGAACCTCTAGCCAGTTGTATGGTGCCCAACCGCCCTGAAGGAAAGGGAATAAGTGTTAGCAAAAGCGTGGAGAAGAGAAGCTATGTATGATATTGATGGTGCAGCCATTATGGGAAACAGTAAGTGCCTCAAAATGTTTGGAACGCCCTTACAGTACAGTCATCTTCTGAGCTTATATCCTGGCAGTGGAGTCAGCATGTCAAAGAGATATTTGCATCCGCAGACTTCTTGCATAGCCAAGGAGAAAACCCAAGTACTCATCAGCAAAAGGATGTGTAACAGATCATTTCTTTTGCAAAACCTCTGCTTCTGAAAAGGTCATGGTTGCTAATGTCTGTATATACTTGCTATTACATTCATTTTAAGCAATAAAAATTCTTAGCTTTAAGTACCAAAATGTATGCCTCTATGCTGACATAATGACCAGTTTCCTATAAAATCCTTTTGATAATGGCTTTCTGGACTTCGCAATAGGCCATAAAATAAGAATAAAATTCTTTTAAAATAAATTAAGATATATGACATGATGTTATAAGATAGATGTATAGTAAAATAGTTACTAACATAAAGCAAATTAACATCTCCATCATTTCATAAAGCTGCAAATTTTCCCCATATGTGGTAAAAAAAAAAAAAAAGATGAAACTACTCACTTAACACAAATCCTAAATATAAACCAGACATGGTGACACACACATGAAATCCCAACACGTGGAGGGCTGAAGCAATAGGATTAAGAATTGGGGGCTGCCTGGGCTACATAGTGAGTCCCAGTTCAGATTGGGCTACACAGCATGACCTTGACTCAAAGAACAAATGAAAATCCTGAATATAGCACACAGTCATTAAATATGGGTCTGAGGTCTTTTAGGCATCTTCACCACACCCATTTGGTGTTTTGGAACTTTTAGCAAAAGCTAAAATTAGGGAATCCCTGCCACCATTCTGACTCTGATAGCTAATGTTTTCATCCCTGTCTCTAGATACTTGATTTCTTTCTTTCTCTCTTTCTTTCTTTCTTTCTTTCTTTCTTTCTTTCTTTCTTTCTTTCTTTCCTTCCTTCCTTCCTTCCTTCTTTCCTTCTTTCCTTCTTTCTTTCTTTCTTTGTTACTTTCTTACTTTAAGATTACATATATGAATGAGAACTAGCAATCTTCTTTCTGTACCTGGATTATTTCACCTTGGATGATGTCCTTTCTTATTCCCACAATCTTTGGTGCCTCTTAAATGGACCACTCAATTTACTCTTTAACCTTATAAAGGATGGGTGCTAGAAATGATTAAAACATGGTAAGTCTTCATATGTTAACTTTATTCACTCATCACAAAAGCAAACTAACTTAGTAACCCTCTAGTATCAGAGACTATTTCCTTTCTTAAACAGGCATTACAAGGACTCCTGAATTCTCCAACTACAGAAACTCTCCCTTATTACAGGTCACAGTGAAGGCTGTCCTACATGGTGCCCTTCCTCAAGTCTGTTCTGCCTGGCGTATCTCATAACCATGCACCTCTCTACTGTGATTGCAGGTGCTAGTGTCAGCGGCTGAGATGGATGGAGCCTCCACAGTGTCCTTGCCTCACTTTCCACATGGACTCCTTAGTCTAGAAGGAGCCTCGTAACTCCTAAGCAACGTCCAACACTAAGGAAGCAACTTTACCCCCACTTCTAAATTTTTCTGCTGCCGATAGTCAACACTTTTCCAACTTTAATCTAGCTCCTGTGGGTTTTTCCCTCCTCAAGATAAACTCTATGACTATTTAGGAGCTGACTTATCCTAATTGCCTAATGTTTTCTTGAAACTCAACATATCATTGGTTAATAATTCACATCTTTAAGCAACGTAATTTGTGTGCCGTAAGTTATCTTATGAAAAACTCAAGTTGGCATGACTTGAGGGTTCATCACAATAGCTTTGCTGTTGCCCGCCTCCCAAGCAGCAATACGTAAGGTAGAGAGCTTCATGAAAGACATTCGTTGAGGTGTACAATGGGGTCCAATGTCTCTGAAAGGGGAGGAAAATGAAGCAAGACTGGCAGGGCACACTACTGAACTATGCTACATTGCAAAACAGGACCTGAGACCACACATGGGGAACTCGGAAGCTAGGCTGACCATTTAGAATTGGGACTCATTATAGGAAGAAAAAGCTGGTATTTCACTCAGAAACAGTCAGGCTACAGATCTAGGATTCAAGAGGTGGAGGGGGGATCCACCTTGGACGAAACAACTGGAGATAATTTTTAGAAGTACCAATAACCAGACACTAGATCTTTCCATCCAGAAGGGAAATTCAGCATCCTGTTCTACAGGTATGGCATAGAATCAAAGAGTTGTCTAAATTTCTAAAACACTACAATCAATTATGAAGAAGAATTAAGAAGAAAGAAATGAGCCGGGCAGTGGTGGCTCACGCCTTTAATCCCAGCACTCGGAAGGCAGAGCCAGGCGAATCTCTGTGAGTTTGAGTCCAGCCTGGTCTATAACATGAGTTCCAGGAAAGGCTCCAAAGCTACACAGAGAAACCCTGTCTCAAAAGAAGAAGAAGGAGGAGGAGGAGGAGGAGGAGGAGGAGGAGGAGGAGGAAGGAAGGAAGGAAGGAAGGAAGGAAGGAAGGAAGGAAGGAAGGAAGGAAGGAAGGGAGGAAGGGAGGAAGGGAGGAAGGGAGAGAGAGAGAGAGAGAGAGAGAGAGAGAGAGAAAGAGAGAGAGAGAGAGAGAAAGAAAG
>CABHPH010150330.1:16003-40022 GCA_902168325.1 Peromyscus nudipes
GGAAGGAAGGAAGGAAGGAAGGAAGGGAGGAAGGGAGGAAGGGAGGAAGGGAGAGAGAGAGAGAGAGAGAGAGAGAGAGAAAGAGAGAGAGAGAGAGAGAAAGAAAGAAATTGCTTGCCTGCCTGAGCTCAATGTACAAAAGAAATCTTTGTTAGAAACTAAAGTTCACCTTGCTGAGGCAAAAAGAAAAAAGAAAAAGAAAAAGAAAGGAAAAAAGTCATTCTGTTCATAGACTATGTTACACAAAACACCTTTCTGATGCTTAAGTGTATATGTCAACTTGACATAGCCCCAAGGTGTCTGATGTTTGACAATTGTCTTAGATACCTTTCTATTGCCCTGAAGAAACACCATGACCAAGGCAACTTATTAAAGACAGCATTTAATTGGGGCCTTCCCTACAGTTCAGAGGGTAAAGTCATGACTATCACAGCAGAAAGCATGGCAGCAGGCAGGCAGCCATGCACTGGAGCAGTAGCTGAGGGCTCACATCTGATTCACAAGCACAAGACAAAGAGAGAGATAACTGGGAGTGGAATGAGCAATTGATACCCACTCCCAGTGACACACCTCCTCCAACGAGGACACACCTCCTAATCCTTCCCAAATTGTTTCAACAATAAGGGACCAAGTATTCAAATGCATGAGCCTATGGGGGCCATTCTCATTCAAAACACCACATAAGCATTACTCTGAATGTGTCTAGGTATTTCTGAATGAGATTAGCATCTGAATCTCTAGACTAAGGAGAGCAGGGTATCTTAGCCAGTATCACTGGGCATCATCTAATCACTTAAGGCCTGAACAGAATGAAATGCTGGTCTGTCTCTGCCAGAAGGTCTTCCAGCTTCAACCTCAATCTTGTACCTTTGCACTTGGACTAGACCCTAAACCAGGAGCTGTCTTGTTTCTTGGGTCTCTGAACTGCTGATGTTAGGATCTTCTCAGCCTATATAACCATGCAAGTCGATTTCTTAAGATAACAAAATAAATCAACCTTACACATGTGTTTATTTGTAAAGCACTCGTTCTGTTTATCTAGAGAGGCTTAACTAATACAATTCACTATTGATTTTGTTACTCATGGTGTTAAATGGCAGTTTCCTTTCTGATTCCATGTATCTAGAAGAACTTTGTCAAATATAACCATCTGTTCTTTTAAGAAAGAAAAAATATATCATTGTTGTTTGTTGTATAAGGATAGAATTTGGTATTCCCAAGTCATTTACTCACTCAGGGATACCCAAATAAATATTCAGCACTACATGAAATACTCATAGTGATAAAGGCAGGTTTGTCCAAATGTCTCAAAACATATTGGGAAGAGGATGTACCTCAGTAGTAAAACACTTGCCTTACATGTACAAGACCACAAGTTCAAATTCAAGCATAGAATGTGTAAAGCATGTGACATTATGTAATATATATGTATATTATATATGCACATATTTTCTCTGGGAAGCCTCCTGTAAAAGACTTAGCAAGTGAACAACCCTTGCTTTTTCTGTAATTATCATAAATATGAGGGAACCACAAAGACAAGATTCACAACCCCACAAAAAACTTAAACAGATTTTAGTAATATTTCTTGACTCTTCTGGTCAAAATGAAGGTTTATCTTTCTGGAAGCATAATATTCTACCTTTGGAGAGAGTTGCTGTGTGCTCTGAATTCCCTCTTACAGATGACATGCTTTAGAGGTCATAGGTTCTTTCTTTAAAATATATGAAAGAGAACTTTCATTGGCCATTAGCCTCAAAGTTCTAAAAAGGTAAAATTTATGAATTATACCCTTTTCACACTTTGTTTTAAAAATTCTAAATTTTTAGTATAGTACATGAATGTTTTGATGAACTGTATACCTTCACCTACACTCACTGACTTCAGTATTTTGCATATATTCTTCATAGCTCTCTCCTTTCTTGCTCTTGAATAATTATATTCATGTTTCATGTAAATAATACAATTTTCATAACCAATGCTGTACCATTTGAAAGTT
This sequence comes from Peromyscus nudipes, assembly GCA_902168325.1. Lineage (NCBI taxonomy): Eukaryota > Metazoa > Chordata > Mammalia > Rodentia > Cricetidae > Peromyscus > Peromyscus nudipes. The sequence continues at coordinate 18,003 of CABHPH010150330.1, forward strand.
GATTACCTACGTGATGTTACTTTACTTCTACGGACTTTTATGCTTGCTACCTCTAAGAATGAGAACACCGTCCTACATAAAAAATAGTACAGGCATCTGATATAGAAAACCCTACATGATTGAATATATTCTAATGTGCAAGCTGTGTCACAGTTTCACCAAGTATCCCAACGCGATCTTTATATAGATTTGTTTTCTTAATCCAGAATCTAATCCATGATCACTCACTGCAGTTACTTATCATACCATTTAATTCCTCTTCATCTAAAATTATTTCTTACCCTTCTTTGTTTTTACCATGCTCATTATTACATGGACTCTCCCTCATAATATACATTTTTAATGTTTGGTCACCATTTGTTACATATGTTGCATAAGAATATCACATCACTGAGTCACTGTCTTTAGAGCATCTTAGTCCCAATAGACAGTGGTGTTCGGTGTCTTCTACAAGGCTCCTCCAAGGAGAAGAGAGGAATGGACAGAAAGAAGGGGTAACTAACATGGTGGACGCTTGAAAAAGCTACATGGAAGCCTACTATTATAAAGTTGATATAATATATATTATATATATACATATGTGTGTTAATATATTATATTATAATAATTAGACAATACTTTCACATAAAAGAGTTTAATTGTGGTTACCCTACACAGGGAGTGATACTCCTCCCAGAAGCCTGGAGTCACCAAATACAAACCCCAGTTACAGGTGTGGGAATACTTTCTCCTGTGCAGTTAGGAAATGTGACCTATCATCTCTCTTCTTCAAATATTTATTTTATCCCAGTTATTTATAGAGTATAACAATATTGGGTTATTTCAAAACAGAATCTAGATGTTCTCTGTGTTCATTAGACAAGAGTATAATTGCTCCTAGGTTCACTCAGTGCATAGACTGAGTTTTGATATTTCTTAGGAAATATAGATTTTCAGCGATGAAAAAGATGGCTCAGCAGTTAAACGTGCATACTACTCTTGCAGAGGACCAGAGTTCAGTTTCCAGCACTCATATCAGGTGGATCACAACCACCTGTAACTCCAGCTCCAGGAGATCTGACAGCCTCTCTAGCCTCAGGCAACTGTAATAACATAAACATACCCTTTACAAACACACATGCATACACAAAATTTTAAAAGAACAAAAAATAATTCTTAATAAAAAATATAGGCTTTGGAATATCTTAAATCAGAGAAATGTATAAGTGTAAGTGTCTATGATACTGTGGATTCATGTACCTCTAACTCTACTAACATGACAAGATTCTTTTCTAGGTTCTCCAATTCCACAAATGTATCTCTATTATCCCACAGAAGCCTGGACCCAAACAATGAGACTACATTAACTCATTTTCTTAACCTTAATATATATGCAAAAAAACTTTGGAATTTTCATCACTGCGCTATACAAACAAGAAATTATTTAAAAATATTAAAGATTTTCTTTAAAGATATAAAATCAAATCAATGTGTTTATGAGTTGTAAATTGTTACTTAAAACCAGAATAATCTTATTTACAAAAGGTTTTAATACCCTTATCTTGACATTATTGATAATGTAAAATACATTGTAAACCCTTCAAAAGTTTACACTCCTTTGCTGGCCAGTTTTGCCTCTTGTGTTTTCATCTATTGGAGTGTTTTCAAGGCCTGTGGTTAGATATGAAGTCACACAAAACAAGTGTATGCTGCATTTCCTAAAGAGACGCCTGTGGACACACCCATGATATTCACCGAGTGGTCATGTACAAAGAGACACCACTGGGACCCAGCCTTAAAACTAGATTGAACAAACAAACAAAAATATAAAAAAAAAAAACCAAGTGTTTCTAACCACTAATGCCGCTAGCTCTCAAACTCCAGAGAATACCACCTGTGGGCTTACCCTTCTCCATACAAGCACATTAAGATTCTTACTGGGTGGATATGCATCAGCACTGGAAATCTAATCCTAAACTCACTTAAAGACCTATAGAAGCAAGAAGTTGACAGAAATAAATAGATAATTGCTATAGCAGCCAACGTCAATTGCAGGTTTCTTGTGCAGCCCATGCCCTTCCAAAAAGTAATTGCCTCAGCACATCTAACTCACATACTTCAGTTGAATTCTAGCCTCACACCAGAATTACTAATATCATTTATTGATTAGGAGCCTCAAATTCACCACAGAATGTCAAGGTACAGAAAGAGAAGGGTGACTACTACTGCGAGTTATGGTCACTGTTTCCCCATCTGTCAATTCAGAACTGTCACCCGGTCTGCTGGAGCTGACCTAGCTGCCTGCTCTTTGGAATTAGACCAAAATGCATTCAGTCAGCAACTGACATCAACTGGTGATTATCTTTATGTTCTCTCCACACACACCCAAGGGATCACTTTTCCTGCATAATGGGATGGTCTTTCCAGGCTACTGCCATCGAAATGTGACCTCTGCTTTGTCAGGATCTCTCTGCCATTGCAAGGACTGAGAACAAATCCTTCTGTTTCCTGTATCTGAGGGAAGACTGCACGGTGATTTATCAGAAAGGCTCAAAACACCATATATCTACTAGAGTTTCTTCTTCAGACTGAAATACACGGTCCACAACTTGTAGTAGACTGTGTCAGAAGACTAATAAGACAGACTAAGGTTTTAGAAGCCTAATCAACATGAATGTATTGGTTAGAATAGTCCTAAAATAAAACTGTCTCAGACTATTTGTAGACAAACCACCTACTAAATCTATGCAGCAACTAACACCTGTATAAAAACACATGACTTTAATCCCAGCACTCAGAAGGCAGAAGCAGTTGGATATCTATGAGTTCTAGGTGAGCCTAGTCTACAGAGCTAGTTCTAGGACCAGCCAAGGCTACACAAAGAAAACCTATCTCAAAAAACCAAAAGAAAAAGAACTTCAAGGAAAATGGAATCATTAATTAGAAAGGGAAAAGTCACACAATTATTCAAGGTTGGCCAGACTGCTCTCCACGCTCCCAGTTCTAGGTCAATTGAGAACTAGATGCAAACTGGTATTCCTGTGTGTGTATGTGTGTGTGTGTGTGTGTGTGTGTGTGTGTGTGTGTGTGTGTTACTGGTGATTGAACTTAGGGCCTCATACTAAGTAAGGGCTCAACCATTGAATATCCATAGTGCTTGATTTGTTTGTTTGCTTTTCAAGATAGGATTTCTCTGTATAGTTCTGGCTGTCCTGGAACTCACTCTGTGACCAAGCTGGCCTCAAATCCACAGAGATCTGCCTCCCAAGTGCTGGGACTAAAGGCATGTGCCACGACCACCCCATTTGTTTTATTTTTTATATTGAAAACATTATCACTAAGTTATCCAGGATGGTCTTGAATTTGCTCTCTAGCTTAGTCAGCTCTAGAACTTGGAAATCCTCCTGCAAGCCCTCCCAAGCAGCTGAGGCTATAGGCTGGCACCATCAGAGGCAGCTCAGATGTTTCTCTTTCTTTTTATGTGCATTGGTATTTTGCATGAGTATATGTCTGTGTGAGGGTTCAGATCCCCTGGAACTGGAGTTACAGACACTTGTGAACTGCCATGTGGGTGATGGGAATTGAATCCAGGTCCTCTAGAAAAGCAGTCAGTGCTCTTAACTGCTGGGCCATCTCTCCAGTCCTCAGATATTTCTTAATGTTTATGATGGTCCATATACTTATTTTTCTACTGAATAATGAAGATACGAAAATTAGTACACTGTCATTATGCCCCGCTGACCACAGTGTGGTCTCGTTATGATATAACATACCATGAGCTGGAGGCTTGTAAACACTTCAAATTTGTTCCCAACAGTTCTGAAAACGAGGTGGTTAAAGACTGAGGAACAGATTTCTGGCTATGTCATCGCACACAGAAGAGCAAGAGCACTCTCTTGGGTCTCTTCTGAGGCCCCAATCCCCTTTACAAGGATCCACTCTCATGACCTAATGACTCTCTAATACCATCACCTAATTCTGTCATCGTAGGGCTTTAGCACATGAATTGGGAATATATGTAAACTTCAGCTCATTATAGTGCCACCGCAAAAAAAAATATTAAGACATCAGCTAGTGGACTTTGACCCAAGGAGGACCAAAATGATCATAATACAGAAATGGTAGTCTTCAGTTGAGAAAAGTAAAGTGTTCAGCAGAAGTTTCACAGAGAATTGAACACTAACCACATCTTGGAATAAATCATTGCTTTGTGTTGCTTTCGGTCACAGTATTTTGCAGTAAACTCCCCCTTCATAGAAAACACCCCCCTAAGTTTTAATTAAATCAGCTTGCCCATTGTCAAAAATATACTTCAGTTGTTCCTATGTCTGCAATGAGTTCTGCATTGTAATCCCTTTCCTTTATTCCACAGCTGACCTTTGGCACATGTGACTGAAGAGCAGCCCTGCTTTTAATTAAGCTAAATACACCTGAGTCATTCTTTTATAAGATGATCTTGAATCTAAAACCTCAGTGGTTGGCTCCCACTTGCAGAAAGCATTAGAACAAATTAAATGACCACAACACTGGACGCAAGCAGTCACATCCAAAATGTTAGAAGTTTCAGTAAAACAATTAACCTACTTTCCATAATAAACAGTTGATAGAAATCTGGAAAAAACGAAGGGAGCTGTGTTACAGAGTAACCTGATTTGAGCCTTGTCGTGAGTGGGTAGTATGTGATCCTATTTCAACAGGGTTCCTACATTGTTCCTAGCGCTGTTGAGACAATGGAACTTGGTGTTAGATGGTACCAATAAATTCTAATTTGTATCAGAAATGTGGATATTTTATTAAGAATATCAAGAGTTGATTTAAATAGTGTCTTAGGTTTTCTTTTAAAGAAAAACAAAGCAATGGGAGCAGGGAGACCTTGGCAACTTTTTAACTTCATGACACACACTCCGTATCTGCCCTTCTTCCAGGTTAGTTCAAACAGACCATGACAAAAGCTTAAGTTTGATGCTCTTATACTTTGATATAAATATTTGAGAGTTTACAGTTCTTGGATGCTCTTTCAGAAGAGGACTTTCCTTGTGCATTCTAACTAAAAATTCAACAATATCTCATAAGATGGAAACTTATTTGTCACTACAATAAGTGGGAAAGAGTTGTACGTGGCTCTAGTTTTGTTGAACAGAATCCTAAAAATGTTAGGAGTTGTTTCTCAGCCTATAATTCAGAAACAACCAGCAACCACCACCACCACCCTGCCACCAAAAAAGAGGGGGAAAGAGTTCCTCAAGATGTGAAAAGACAAAGAAAACTGGAATGAGATTCTATATTCTTCAGCTTCATTCAAGATGGTGTTACTATTGAGTTGAATTTTTTGTCAAGTAGCTTTTCAAAATACCATACTATGTCTGTTCATTTAGTTCTATTTGATAATACACTAGGAAAGAGTGGGGGAAGTGCGGAGGGCCAGAGAGCTAGTTAATAAAGGACTCACAGAAAGAGCTCTCTGGAAGCCAGTGCTATGTAACTCTTTCAGAGTTAGGGTTGGGGTCCTTTTCCTCTCCAAACCCTCCTCCTTCCCCACCTACTATGACACAGAAGAATTTTTAGGCAACTAACAACTAATGCTAGTTAAATATTCATTGTCGGGCTTCTATTTTAAAGAAAAGAGCTTGTGTGAGAAATAGAGTAAGTCATATTTCCATATTGCTTTTCTAGGCACTTTTAGGACCATCACACTTGTGTGCTCACTCAAGGCTTATAAACTAAGAAGCTGAGTGGAATCCCTACGGAAACCAACCTCTTAGCTTCAATAATGTCCAACTAATATTCTCCCTGGATTTTAAGCTGCAAAGCAACTCAAAAAAGAGAGGGGAATGTTTCAGTAATGACTGCCAAGATAGCAAATAATTTTTCAACATCTCCAGTTTAATGAAAAGATTAAGTTTATTAGGTTCATACCAGTCTCTTATTATTAGAGTGAGTTCATCTCCAGAAGTTCAATTACAAAACCATCAATAGTATTTACTAATTTCAGTAAGTCTCTTTGCTTCTAGGGCAAAATATTTTAATTACTAATATGCACAACCCCCACAGAGGCATAAAGAAAACCTTAGGTACAGAAAAGGACATAAGAATTAACTAAATGTTCTTCAGTTGTAGATAATTAATTTTTTAGGAAAACAATAAAATACTGTTTATTCCTCATTTCAAAACAGTGGTAAGACAAACATGGAAAGATTGTAAGCCAGGGATAGATGACAACTACTTATGATCTCTGGACACAGCAGTGAAGTGGCATATATGAACTCACAGGACAAGGGACAGCGGACAGAAGACATCCAAAAGCTCAAGCGAGACAGAGTATCAGCATGGAGAGAGAAGGTAGGCACAATGTTCCACCCTTAGAGGAGGAGCTTTTGGCAACTGACAGCTTCTTGGAGAAGGAATATTATTTCTCTTTAGGTATGTGGCTCCTGGTAGGTCAACCAAGATCCAGTGGATGGCCCTATACCCAGGAGTTTATGGGCAGCACAGTTGAACTCAATGGGTTAAAACAAAAAAGGGGACACAAAGTTGGGTAGGTAGAGAAGGGGTATATCTGAGAGGAGTTGGTGCAGGAGTGAATATAATCAAAATATATTGTATTAAATTCCCAAAAAAGCTAATAATGAGGAAAATAATGCTAACATATTGCTAAACAACACAGATTGTATTGTTACCAAAGAACACCAGATCTCTCTCTGTGGACTGACTTTCTTGTCAAATAAGGCATATTGTACATTTCTACTAAAAGATATACTTTTATTTCCATCAAAAATAAAGCTACTAACCAATTAGCTATTTTTTCACATGTGATTTTGTAACTACAAAACATCCTAAATTTCTAAACACCTAAAAAAGATCTGCGACTCTTTTCTTTCAGTTTTTCTTTGTAGTCAGATGAAGTCAGATCCAAACAATTCAAGTGTAGCATTGTTGTCTTTCATATCTTAGTAACTTTTAATAATTACTGTAGGATTATTTCTAAGACATTTGATTTATTAATAGCAAAATCATATGACTGTATTAGATGACATCAGCCCCTAAAGCAACTGTTATTCTCCAGTTTGGAAAGAAACCAACCCCTCAGGCCTCTCCTCAAAGACAAGTACAAGATGCTGAACTAGAGAAATAAAAGGGGCCATTAATACAACTTTGACTTCCACAACTTCAGCTGTTCCCATCAAAGGAAACAAAAGTTGCCATTTTTCTCCTGCTAGTGTGAATCCTATCCACTTCTGTCCTTTGAGGAATGAACAAGATATAAAAAAACAATAACAAACAGTCTGATATATGCTTTCAACATGGACTCAGCAAAAGTGCCTGTAAGCACTGATATGGTTTAACAGAGCTCAGTCTTTTTTAATCATCTCAACAATGTGTTGTTGTTTATTATCATTCTGATTGTAAGCATTTACTTATCTATCATGTGAATCATGAATCCAAGTGTTATTAGGAAACTAATAAAGCTATTTGTCACTCAGCCCTTACTCTTAAAATGTTTGAGTATGTTAGAATCCATGAACACAGTCACAGAACCCACAATTTATGGTTGTCCACCGTGATGCAAGACACTTATTATATATGATGACTGGTCAGTTATCCAAACATGCCTGTGCTACTGTCCTTATTCCACAGTGGACTTTTGGGGTGCCTGTTCTTTAATCTGACAGATCTCCAGTCACCATCTAAAGCATTTGCTTCAGGAAAAGATGACTAGAATGTACTCTGTTTTTATAGTTACATGAGCCAAGAAATTCCACTTCATTTTCAGAGGCAATGTGTGGTTGTTTGGTTGTGTTTTTCTTTCTATTATTTGCAAACAATTGTGCCCTAGCTGATTCAAAAGATGAGTGTCATCTTCCAAAGTTAATAGCATTTTACTGCAGGAGGAGATCTGTGTTTTTCTTCATTTTATACTTTTTAGACAGTAAGGAGAAGCTTAGCTGAGTTCAAAATATAAAAAGCCTAAAACTTCATTAAACAGGTAGCTGTGGGATAGATGAATGAGCAGACGAAGGGAGTAAACAGACAAAGTACTGAATGGAAAATAATTTCCCTGTTCCTATTTTACCATAATTTCCCAGAACAAGAAGCATGGTAGCACATTGCAATGTGAAAAGAACATAAAAGGCATTAATTAATACAGACCCAGATCTTTTAATTCATTTCAAACTCTCTTCCAGTGGACAACAATTCATTATCTTTCTGTTTTGCAGTAATTTATATCAACCTATCCCCTCTCTACTTGACATTATTGGAAAAATCCTACAGAGCTGTGGTGAGGTGGCTAGCACCCAAAAGCCAGGAGAAAACATTTTCAAGCCACTCGTTTGCTATTTGCCCTGTATACACTGACTTCCTTCTCACCAGAGAGTGAAAAATGAGGAGAGTGGAGCAAGAGTTTTGTTTTGTGCTCACAAGTGCAATAGATCTCATTGAACTGCCAGTTGTAGCTGTTAAAGACATTATGTCATGACTGAAGGCCCTGTCCTCCAAGGAAGTTGAAGAATGTATAGGGATGACACAGCCTGGGAAGAAGGGTGTGGTGGAGAAGGGTATTAGTCACACAGGCATGCTGAAGATCCCTCATCCTGTGGCTGCTAACGACCCTAGTGAGAAGGAAGATGCTCTCACATTTATACTGGGAAATGGATTTTGAGAGGGAGAAAACAGTAATTTATTTCCAGACCCTGCCAATTTCCATACTGTACTCTCGCTGTATCATCGTCGTAGGCCTGTTCAATGACAGGAACAATAATTTCTGATCTTGCTGCTCAAGAAATAATTTTATTGATCTCCACTTTATTTTTTATTTTTCCAGTGATTCAGCAGGTCAGAAATGCTCCCGTTCCAGTAGCTTCCTATCATACAGCAAGTCATCCAGAGTGTTAAAATGCCTGTACAAGTTAATAGGAACTGCAGGGTTTTCAGCACCAAGGAGAGTGCTCTGCTTCTCCGCCCTCCCCTCCACTTCCGCATTTAAACGTCATACTGTGCACTATGCTAAAAAGAAATTTTACAATGTAATTTAATAGCTACCAAAAAGCTTACTAATGGGAGAAATCTTAATTTTCAAATGCTTTTAAAATTAGACAATGTTTCATACATGTTCATGCATGCAACAGTGTTCTGTTTTTTCATCTCTGAGATGGAATTAGCTATTCCTTGCTAGTTTTAAATACCTAAGCCACAGTTTCTCCATGGATTTAGGTACAATAGAATTCAGTCATGTGGATGAAAAAAATTTCATACGCACAAGTCCAAAACATATCCTTGCTGCTTCAGTGTTGTGAACATGCTCAATAAATGTCTGAATTAAAAATGGACATTCACTAAAAGTATTGTTTAAGTGAATAAATGGATGTCTTGTTTGTAACTGGTTTCACAGGCCCTTGCATGCCATAATGCTTAATCTGAGCTGTGAATGCAGGAAAATCATGCCTAGTCCAGGCTCTCTTACTCTCTTGCATCGTGTCCTCAGGTGGAACACATCTCTGTGCCCAAGTTGTCAAAGATTCTCTCCTCTGTGCTGAAGAGAGAAAAGGCCAGGCCTCCCCCTCCTATGAGACTCTCCTGAGTTCATGGACTCCGGAGTCTAAGTACACTAGAGGAAAAGAACAGTGTCCCTGGTCATTTCTCAGCTGACACCACAGCCAGACATGGGCTGGTTTGGGAAGTCCATCGTCTGTTAGGGAGACCAGCATTCACCAAGGACAGGGCCAAAGGTGAAAGAGAAAACAAGGCCAGATAACAACTCAGTCTTTAAACAGATTTTTCCGACACTCGGCATACTGGGATGACTTCTCGAACCCCTGAATCTTTTCCTTCTCTTTGTCAATCTGTGCAGTGACACATGTTTGAACGAAGTATAGCCTCCTGGGTACAGGTAGGCACAGCCCAGTTCTTAGCTCCTAGGAGGCTTCCAGGCTAAGGCGCCACTCCACTTGGACTGTACTATCGGGCTCCAAAATGGGGGGGAGCTTCTAGGCAAGGGCTGATTTCCATTTCAAACTGCATTCTGGTACTTTGTACTCCAGCACCATTGGACGATCAATATTTAATGCTTGAGATTCTGACTCTGCGGGAGTCATGTCAGGGGACCCTGGGAGCCAATCTGCTTGAGCTTCTGCGTGATAATTATTCATGGGCTCCTGCCTCTTGCTCTTTCTCTAGCACGGTCCCACTCTGCAGACTCAGTGCCTTACTCAGACTCCTCTCTCGCTCTCTCCGCGGCTACAGCTGGACCCTTCTCCTTCGCCTTCGCCACCGCTCCACGCGTGCACATCCCTACAATGGCTAAAACAGCAATGGGTAAGTATCGCGCTTCTCTTTCCCCAGGCTCAATCTGGAGCCCTTCTCTCTCGGGGCTCTGAAGACATTAACAGGAATTTTATAAAGGAAAAGACATTCATGGTACACGAGAGCTGGGAAGGTCGAAGACAGCTCTGGGAGGAGATGAGAGGGCAAGAAGGGGGTCTTTGAAAAGCTAAAGCAAATGATTTATTTTTAAAACATAGAAGCAGATAAGTTGCCCTCCGATGGGTAAGAATTTTATTCTACTTCCATATTTAAAATTAAAACGCCATGGGAGGGGAGGGGGCTACCTTAACTCTCTGCCTTCAGTGAGATGAAGGGACATTTCAGAAAGTGGTTTGTAACGTCTTAGATTCGTTCTGTAGTTTAAAAAGAAAATAGAGCGGAAAGGGGGTGAGGCTGGGAGAAAAGAGAAAATGCAAAGTCAAAGCGGTCCCATCCGGGCGGTTTGAGAGATGGGTGGGAACGGGGGAGGGGAGTGGACACATTTAATGGTATTGTCTCAGTTGGAAAAACCGCTAGTCTTGGGGCGCGGTGCGGGGAGGTAAGGCGGCCGAGGGGTGGGGTAGGACCTTAGCTCCTTTGTTTTAGGGAGAGGGAGGGGAAGGAGGAGGAGGGCGTGGAGGGCGCGTGGGCAGCTGCAGGGGCGGAGAAGCGTGCGCAGCGGGGAGGGGTAGAGGGACTGGGCTCCCAAGGCGCCCGGGTGGGGTTTCTTTGTGTGTGGAGCTATGGTCCCCGGGGTGGGGGGGCACCTGCAGCGCTGGGCACACTGTGCGGACCGCCCCACCCTGTATGGAGTCAAGAGGTCCCCACCCGGACCTAGCTCGGCGCCCTCAATGGAAAGGGGGCCGGGTGGGGAGCGCAGCGCGAGAACACCGGAGAACCCAGCCCTGCGGGGACAGAGGAGCCCCGCCACGCCCCGCGCACTCACTAGCAGCCTCCTTATGCCAGAGACCTGACCGCTAACCTCGGCTGCCCCACCCTGGCCTCATTGTTCTCCCGTAGGGCTAGAGGAGGGTGGGTTAACATATTTTTCAGAACCACGTTAAATAGGATATTTAGACATAATATCAAAAAGAAAAGGGAAAGAAGAAAAAAGGTTACTCCAAACTCCTTAGATCGTTTCGAGTGAAAGCTTAGGGAATCTAGAAGGGTATACAGAAAATAATACAGATAAAAATGTGTGAGCATGATATAAAGCAAAAGAGGTCAAGGTCTTTAAGACTGGCCACGTGCAGTTTCCATTTTGTGGGTCGGACAGGGCCAATTACTAGTAAATCTTTTGGGCTATGTAAAACCGCAGGAGATTTCAGATCCAGGGCCTTCGTTCCGAATAGGTCTTGTGCCTCTGTGGCCCAAGGGTGGATAGACTGGGAGGGGCCTGCACCCGGGAAGCGGCTAGAAGTCCCCCTCCCCCAGGCCCGGTTGTGGATACGGAGCAGGGAAAAGGATGTGGACTGGCTCCACCCTGCCCTGCCCCACCCTGTCCGCGGAGCCCGGGAGACTCAGGTTCCAGGCTGCCTGGCCACGAACTTGGGTGGGGCTGCTGAACAGTCTGCAGTCCGGGCACCGCTCTTTCTAGCCCCGCTTTCCAGAACAGCCCCGAACCCCTCAGGGTGTGCAGACACCTGGCCTAGCTCGCGGCCGCAGCACCAAACCCCTCCCAGCGGATGGATGGCTGTGCAAAAAGGCGAGCCCCGCCCGGCCACACAAAGACACGGCCGCGCCCTGCCAGGCCCTGGACCACAGAGGTGACCCCTTCTCTGTGGTTCGGGAAGGTGTCCTCGCCCACGCACAGCCCACAGAGTCCAAGGACCTTTTCCCCAGCCCAAGCCCACGGCCCACTGTGTTCCAGGACAGAGACCCCCACTGAGGGTCCTTCAGTGGGGCGTGGCTCGGCCCCACCCCTCGCTGCTAGACCCGGAGCAGCGAGCCTGGCGAGCGCGCACGTGGCGATCGCGCGCGTGGACCGTCGCCAGCCCTGCAGCGCTCGCCTTTCGGAACTGGGCGCTCGCCCCCGCAGGAGCATCCCAGGAGAGGGTTCTGCGCAGTGTCCTGAGCTACTCCCGCTTGCCACAATATGCAGTCAATCTGTGTGTCCAGAGGGGTTCTGATGAGGGTGAGGGTGATCTTCGTGCACTGTACTCCCACCGAGAGGTTTCAGCTGCAGATGACTGGCTAGTTACTCCTCGTCACCAGAACTGTGATTCCAAGTCACCCTGGTTATTATTCCAAGACTCGCTCTCCCCTTAGTCTCACTTGTTCAAAAAGGATGCTGGTCCCTTTTGATGCTGATTAACCCCTGTCCACTAATTCTTTTTGATCATCTTCACCTGCCTCCGCTCCCTCCCCACCCCCAACCCAAAGATGATTTTGTCTCCTGTTATTCATTTAAGTTTCTATAAAGCAAATACGCTTTGGCTTCCCGTCACTGTTATGTATGTTCGTGAGGCTGGGACGTATGTGCTGATACTTGCTAAGGACAGCCTGTGTGCCAAAGATCGCTGAAAAATTCTCCACAGAGAATTGTTTGTGGTTTCAATGGGCAAAAACTATATATAGCTGAGATTATACCCCTCCACAAGAGGGTATATCTATAAATATTTAAATATAGATTTAGCACACAAATTTTATTGTTTTCCCCTAAATCTGCTCTTCAAAGTGCTTTTTGATACAATCTCAATTCTACCCAGAAACAAGGATCGTGAAATGGTAACTGCCAACCAATGAAACTCCCACCCAGCGGATGACAGGTGCCAAGGTCTTTCTGTCATAATTAGGCTGCACTTGTGAACGTGAAAAGAAACACTACCTCTGCAGTGAGAAAAGTGCCATTTTGGTTTGGGTTTTTTTTTTTTAATATCCCAACTGTAAGGAGTAATCAATTAATCTGCAAGGCAAGTGCTTTTCTCCTGATTCATTAAACAGTTAGTGCATTCAGCAGGTTTGTGCTGAGTACATATTGTATCACCTACTGTCTTCTCAAGTGGAGCTGCAGTATAAATTGATGCATAAATAACTAGAAATAAAAAGCTGGAGATTTTACCAGGATCTCAGAAGAAAAAAAAAAAAACGTGAAGGAAACAAACGGAGCTTTGTCAATTGATGACATGTATCTAAGTCATGCTCTGAGGGGGCGGCAGCCAGTATGGCTGTGCCCAGCGAAGCACCTTGTCCGTCGCTGGCAGGGTGGTGTGTATCGGGGATCTGGTGGTGTTTGCCTGTGCCTGTTAAAGATCTATGAAGGAAAGCCTGTTTTCAAATGATCGGTAAGACTGAATGCTTTGTAGTTTAGAAAAGATTTTAAATCCAGACCTCTGTCTCGTCAGAATTCCTAACGGTTTTCACTGACTTACAGACAAATCTGGGGTAAATTTTCTATGACAAGAGGAGGGAGACATGCTTTTTCCTTAGTCCTTTAAAATGTTTAGCAAGATTTCACGTCTTTGTGTTTAAAAGAGTTATCATTACTTTTGGTTTTAAATTTTTAATTGCTTGTGGATTAAATAGTGATTTAGAAAAATAAGCATTAGGTCATTTGGCACGAAATGACTTTCATCAAATTTCTGCTTGTCACTGACAAAAAAATGCTGCAGAAGTTCCATTTTGTGTAGACTCGGGACAGGTCCTCCTCCCAGGATGTCATAAAGATGGTTCATATGATAATGTAGTTTCCCTTTGTAATTTGGGATCAAAATAGTTACTTAGTTCTGTGATTATTTAATGATCTCTATCAAGCAAGATTTTTACATAAAACCCAAATAACTAAATATAAAATGGAAGGTGAGTCCATATTGAATGCCTTTTCACTGATAAATACATCTTTAGGAAAATTGCTGTTATTCTATCCATGGGTGTTTTTTATTCCCTTAACTAAGATGAATTGTATATTCATGTCGTTCCTGTAGCTAGTTGCTTGCATAAGGCTAGATAAAAACTGGTCTCAGAGCATGTGGCAGCTAACAGCACAAACTCAGACCTGGGTGTGGCCAGCTCCACACCGATAGTTAACCCCCAGCTCCCACCAGCTTTCTTTTGTCTGTGGGAAAACACACATTATTGTTACCACGCAATCTGTAACAATATGTAACATGTGCTGGTCCACAAGAAAACACTCAATAGTTAGTAATATAAATGCTTCCAGAGCCAAAGCTGTTTGCTTCCTGGTTCTCTCAATCGGAGACCACGGAGTCTGCACTAACTTTTCACCCCACTAGAGGGCAATCAGTTTCTCTAAGAATAATTTAAAACCGGCTTCAAACACTAACTGTTAAATAAAATCTTTTCTTTTATTGGAGTCATTCAATTGTTGATTTAATAAAGTAATGCCATGGTTTACCTTAGTGAATGAGAAGGGCATGTACATCTCTACAGTAAGATGAGTGATTGTAATCTACAAGTTGGCAGAGCCCTGGATAATTAGTCCCTTATGATCTTTCTTTCCAGTTTCATTACAGCATAATTATTATATCATTTATGTTACTTCTGGGGTTGTATGGTGTATAAATGGTAGAAAATGTCAGTAGTAGTAGCAAAATTATTTAGCAACAGATGTTTTAATTTGTCAGTAAAGGCATAAATTAAGATCATGTTTACTTATTCATTTATTTAAATATGCCCCATGCTGAGGACAGTTCTAATGTCTGAGGCCTCACCTTAGAGGAAGTAGTAAAGCAGGCAGAAGAACATGATCCTGAGGAGGCACACCCAAGCTGACCACAACTGCTTTCCCATGTTCTTAAAGGATACCTTTTTAAACCAATAGGATTTCCATCTAATTTCTGTGCATTTTCAACAATCATGGTTTATATATGTTTATAAGTATATATATATATGTATATATATATAGTTGATGATTCTTGAAAGATGACAAAAAATTAGTCTTAAAACCATAGAATAGTTTTATTGGTCTAGTAAATAATTGATACCCATTTTAAGGAAGAAGAAACAGACAAGTATAAACTAATTTTGATGATTATCAAAGTAAATTGTTTCAATGTTCAATAGAAGGAAAGTTCTTTTTTATACATTTTATATAACTATAGTCTACCTCTAAAATATTTAATAGTATCATATTAAGGTGTTTCTCAAATTTTAGTGTAGTTTTCACTGCAGTTTAGAACCTGATGGAGTAGGAGGGGCTGGAGGCGAGTCTTCAGTTCTGACAACCTGCTGAATGATGCCGGTTCTGACCACCAAGCCAGCACTGTTAGAATACAAAGCTGTGATATGTTTTGTCTTAAGACTTTTAAATCTGCGGCAATGGATTACAGAATATTTCACTTCCAAACTCATATGCGTAGGGATTTAATTCCTCTGAGGATTATGTATTCTGTGCTATCACTCTTTCTTAATTAGATTGTTTCAAATATATTTATATTAAAGGACTCAACAGAAGACCTTCAGGAGAAATTGTGGGAGAAATAAGAGTTTGGCTCTATGAGTGCATGTGTCTCTGAGAAGAAAATAGCTTGTGGTAGAGTGAAAAGGGATAATAAATCACACAAGATTGCTGTTATTCACAAGTAATACGCAAAACAGAAGTTCAGCCCAGAACCTTTTAGATAGAGGATGATGCATAATTTACTAGACAGTTAACTCAGCATATATAGTCCATATGGGAAGTAAAGTAAAACAGGATTAAACCATACTGAAGTTAGTATTTATGCATAGTTATTACTTATTCAGGTTATTCCAATAGAGTATTTCATCCTGGATACTGCATGAAAAGAAGTATTAAGAACTCACAAATTATAAGGAATTTGCTGGGTTATAATGCCCTTATGTCGGAAAACAGATTAGGCTTGGTATGGTATCACATGCCTATAAATCCCATCACTCAGGATGTTGAGGAAGGAGGGTTTGGGGTTCGAGACCAGCCTGGGCTATCCTGTAAGACCCTAATTTAACACAAATAGGTGAATAATTTTTCTTCTGCTTTTGTAAGTCCATAAAGGGCCTCCATTATTCAGTATTACCCTTCGAAAGAAAGGTGGCCTGGAATATCATGAAAAATATCATGTCAGTTCACCCATGAAGTGGGTGGCAGACCACAAAGGTATTACTACATTTCTGGAAATTCTGTCCTGAAAAAGAAAAAGATACTAAACACAAAATGCCTCCAATAGACAATTAAAAATATCATCCCATCTCTATGAGTTTGAGGCCAGCCTGGTCTACAGAGTGAGTTCCAGGACAGGCTCCAAAGCGACACAGGGAAACCTGTCTCAAAACAAAACAAGCAAATAAAAAAACATCATCCCAAATAAAAATTAGCACAGATGGCAGAATGCAGTGACAGTCCAAAACTGGAGTAAGGTTAACCTTTGGTTTGTTGTGGTTTACAACAGCTCAACTCAGGTCTTTCCAGGTCTCTGGAAGTTGGAGAACTTTAGATCACTGGTTCTCAACCTTCCTAGTGCTGTGACCCTTTAACACAGTTCTTCATGTTGTGGTGACCCCCAACCATAAAAAAAACTCCATTACTACTTCATAACTGTAATTTTACTACTGTTATGAATGGTAATGTAAATATCTGACATGCAGAATATCTGATATGTGACCCCAAAGGGGTCGAGACCCACAAGTTGAGAATTGCTGCTTTAGATGGTTACAGCTGTTGATATATTGGTTTTTAGGAGGGTTGTTTTGTGTTTTGTTTTTGTTTTTAAGAAAGGAATGCTAAGACAGCATTACAGAGGTTACGGGTACTAAATGGTTAATCCTGGCAGTTTGAGAAATAACGTTTGGAGATGACAAAATTCCAGCTGCAGACCTTGAACAAGAGTTTAGTCCTGCGATGAACAATTTCCTGTCATGTTGCTTTCAGAATCCTTTTTCTGGTGAAGACAAACTGCATCTTTCATCCCTTCCATAGACGCCAGGTATTCAATTTCAGTCTTTAGTTTTGTGAAGGAAAGTTAGATCTAAAAGAAATACAACCTAGGCATCTACATTTAATAAAACTATGTATTATTTCAAGATTATCTTACTAGTTCAAAAGCAGGGGGGCAGGAGAGATCTGTGGGAGGTTCTGACTCCCTTGTACAATTTTTTAATTATCTTTAATGAAAGAATCAGGCCTTGCCATTTGTCAAGGAGACATTTGCAGTAGTAAAACCTGTGTTTACAATAACCCATTTTTATTACTCATGATTGAAGATAACACTTAGTGTACATTTGTTCTCGCAAAACTCTTTTATGTCGATGTAAAGGTTAATTAATGCATCCTGGCACTCACCATGCTAGTCACCTGGAAACAGCACGTCTAGGACTTGTGCCTGGGAGAAGCCCCACGTCAGGCTATAAAGCAGAACAAAATCCTTAAGAATGTATACATTTACAGTGTTGTTGACCTTAGGAAAATTATAGGTTCCAAAATTTGGCCTTTGACAAGAAATGGATAATTATGATTCTCAAATAACACATTAAGAATGAATTGTTTCAATAGTGCAGGACATTGTCTACCACTGAATTTCATTTTTGCTAGGTCATACTGCAATGCCTTCAAGAGGCATTGCAATAACACTGCAATAATTATACTTGGGGTTTTGGGGTCTATGCTGTGTTCTCTGTTCAAGAAACAGCAAATTATCAACACTATGAGCCTATGAGTCTATTAAATGTCCTATGTCAAGATAAAGATAATTAGATGAAATATTTTTAAACCTTATCCCCAAAAACATTTTATAAGAGATATTCTAAATTAAATTGTGGTTAGTAATCTTTTCATTCTTTTTAGAAGATTTTATATTTCTATGTACATCAGCCATAAAGTTTAATTCCTATTGAATAAAATTGTTCACAGTAAACCTAATAGTCTTCCAGTTTAGAAGAAACCTAACTTCCATGAGCAAAAAGAAAAAAACAACTGATAGTATATATTGACTTAGAAATCTGAGGCCAGGAAACCCCACCTCTGGTGTCAGGAAGCACCAGACACCTAAGGTAACTGAGGGAACTGTGAAGTTAGACTGATGGCAGCCTCCCAGGATCCCCGCCTCAGGACACGGTTTAACATGAAATATTTACTCCTGCATCATTCTCTGTTACTTCCAACACAAATATCTATGGCCATTTGCGTGTGGTTCCATAGCAAGGTGCTAACTGACATCCTCCCAATAACCGATAAAAATCACCATAGTCAATTCAAGTCTATGGCAAGACCCACATTCCTGTCTCTTGAAAAGTTATCCTTCCATTCTACTTCAGCCATAGCAAATTCTTCCTTTTATCATTTTAAGAAAGGAGCAGATAAGCACAGAAGATTGGAGATTGTTTGGGTTTTGTTTGTTTTTAATCGATGGTTCAGCAGTTGAGAGCCCTGGTTGCACTTCCAGAGAACGCAGGTTCGATTCCCAGAACCTACATGATAGCTCACAACCATCAGTAATGCCAGTCCCAGGGGATCCAATGCCCCAGAGGGCTCTGCAGGCACTAGACACACAGGTGGTACACAGACAGACATGCATACAAAACACCTGTACACATAAAATAGATATTTTTAATTAGACAGCATGATCTGTCTATATGGGAAAATATTTACTTGTTCCATCTATCCTTTTTTTAAATTTTTTAAATTTTCATGTAATCCCTGTGCTTTGGTCATAGCATCCAAGTCACTCTATTAAGGATTAGTAAATCTAAACTTAGAAGAATGTACTCAGTCAAGTGTAGAGTAAGACCAGAAAACATGGGTGACCAAGGTAGCTATAGATCCATTTCCATATAGATTAGATGTGAATAGTTAACTAATTAGAGTTAGTACTTTCTCCTCTGTCCTAAAGTCAAGCACACATAAAGAGGAAAACTACATGCTAGGTATAGTTGTCTGCAGCCCAAAATCACTGACAGCTAATGTCACTAAGAAAGACATTTAATAGCCCTTAAATTTAAAAAAAAAAAACTTTTAAAATGTAATGCTGACTCTATTCAGATGCCTGTGCCATGTATTCTAAGAATATAAATTAGTCTGCTCCTCACCCTTGGGTAATTTACTATTTTGAAAATAACAAGATCTTATACATAACCAAATAGAAAGGCAATAGCAAGAGTATAACTGCACAGAAGGCTTCTCCATTTTAACAGTTCTGTTATACCACCCAAACTATCTGACAAGTCAGTGCATAATAGTAACATCAATTAGGAAGGACTGAGATCATCAAGATGCTCCAAGCCACTTTCACTTGGAACCCTTTGGTTAAAACGTGTGTCAGGGCATCCTGAGCATCAGCAGCCCCTTGGGAAGAGGTTCTGTCCTGAGGGTCTGGAGCTGGCCCCATGGATTTTCCTAGCTAGTTTCTAGGTGGTGCTAATCGGCTGTTCTAGACCCACGCCAGAGTAAAACACACAACATAGTAGTTACCCGTGGGGAGCCCAGCGGCCCTGCAGCAGGAGGCCTCCTTCCTCTACCTCTGCATCACAACTCAAAAGAACAGCCCTTCTTCTGTGCAGCTGAGTTGGCGTCTTCCGTTCTCACTACACCTTGGCCCTGGTGATTTCCTTTGTGCCTCTAATTAAGCACTAGTCAAATAACAATGCTAGCTGCCTTGTCTATATCAGAAAGTGATTTTGGGGATCCAGGAAGAAAATGTGAAAGTGATTAGTGTTTGTCAAGTAACTGTATAAATGCAAGTGCTTGTGTTCTTTTATCATTATATATAATAACTATGAGTGTGTGTGTGTGTGTGTGTGTGTCTGTGTGTCTGTGCCAGTGTCTCTTTCTCTCTCTCTCTCTCTCTCTGTCTCTCTCTCTCTCTGTCTCTCTCTCTCTCTCTCTCTCTCTCTGTGTGTGTGTGTGTGTGTCCTCACTCTATAGCCCAGACTGACCTCAAATGTATCTGTTCTTCCCGCATCCGCTTTCCAACTGCTGGTATTACATGTGTGCACCACCACACACTGATTTGCAGGGGCAAAGTATCCTATGTAAATACCATGAGCGTGTATTTAGAATGAGTAAAGAAGGGAACGAGAAACACAGTCTGAATCTGAAATCATTTGCTTTCGAAAGATACATTCAAAATAACGAAAAGCGAATTGAAATGATAATTGAATCCCTCAGGCAACAGCATGTACTGCTTTGAGGGGCTGGATATCAGAACCCTGTTGAGCAGTCTTGAGCCTTCTTCCTGAGAAGTAGCAATGAAGTCACCCCGAATTCCACCAGTGTGCCTGTTCAGCTTTCCCAGCCTAAGCTTCTTCGATGGAAGATGATGGGTAGTGTCCCAAGACAGCAATCCCATCTGAGAGAACCCCTGGGCCCAGGACAGGTACCCCAAGAGACAGACACAGAAAACATGAAAGGGCTGATGAGAGACAGGGAGAAATCAAATTCCAGTTACCCCTGCAAGCTCATCTTGACCCTCCACCTCCGAGTCAGCGTCTTTGAGACAGAGAAATCCTAATCAGAGAAAACACCCAGGCCCAAAGCCCATGAGTGTTGAAAGCTGTTTTGGAGAGATGCGTTAGAAAGACAAAGCTCCCTGAAGTGAGAGAAAGTGGAACACCCCAGATGCCAAGCCCCATGCAAATGAAAAGGCAGCACCTCAGTTCCCAAAAAAAAACCCCGCTGCGGCTGGACCTGCCTCTTCCGGGTAGGAGAGAGAGAGCTGCAGCAGTGTGAAGATGCATGGGTTAGATGATTGTGACTTTGACCCTGCTCTGCTCACCGCCCGAGAAGCCCTGAACAAACTGCTCATGGATTCTGCAGTATTAATACAGTTCTCATCGTTACAAAATAGGGAAATAATGCCTAATTATGTGCTGCTCCCTGAGAGAACTAGGCAAGCAACTGAATACTAAGCATTTGACAATTTAAAAAAAAATTGATCACCTTCTCTGGTTCCCTGAGCCAATCATGAAAACCGCTAAGAAAAAAATAATTTTAAGATTAAACATCTCGATTCTTATGTTAACTTCTGCACATAATGGCAACCATTGGAAAGTACTTGCAACTATAGAAACGGTCACTACTCAATAATTCTTGGTAGCAGAAGGAAGGCTGATGTCCTACACAGCTGCCCATGTGTAAATCTCCAAGACAAATCCATTCCGAGCAAGGCCAGAATTTAATAGTTAATGCATTTCATCTGGGTCAAAATCCCATAAGCAAGGAAGGTAATGAAAGTCAGAGTGGATTTTCTTATATTTATTTCTGTCACATTTCCCTGACATTAATACCTCATCGTACTTTACCAATGTAGGTAACATCAGTAAAACTGAGTCTTCTTGCCTGTCCTGGAAGGTTCATCAGCATAAGATGGCAGTTAAGTCAAAGAAATTAAAAATGACTCCAGACACACAAGTCTACACTTAGGCCTCTTGAAGAGTAAGGGAAGGGACAATTTCAATACACAAGCTCGAGCTCACATGCACACGGGGGCACACACACACACACACACACACACACACACACACAACTTTCCTAAAATGCTACTGACCCATCTGTTTCCCCAGACCCCAGCTCTCTTGCCTTCTGCTCAGTCACCCCACCCTCCAATCTCCTTGCTGTTTGCTCTGCTCTCCCACTTCAATTTCCAACACCCTTGCTATTCAAAAGAGCAATTAACAAAACACACGGTATATAAAGAGCAATTAATAAAACACACGGTATATAAACAAGGGTATATTACACACGGTATATAAACAAGGGTTATATTACACACGGTATATAAACAAGGGTTATATTACACACGGTATATAAACAAGGGTATATTACACACGGTATAT